>WOGM01000414.1:0-12973 GCA_015342125.1 Leptinotarsa haldemani | reverse complement strand
GGTTGGTTTTTTTGGAGATGATTCTCCAGAATTTGATGGGGGTTATGTTTGATTTTTGGAGGAAGTCTCCAATTTCGTCAGGAGTGACGTCGAGGTTGACCCCTCTGATGACGAGGGAAAGGTGAGGCTCTTTGGGAGCCGATGTCGTATTTTTTGATGGTCTAAGGTCAATGACCTTGATGTTAGTGTGGCCTGTACGGTCACGAATAAGTTTCTGTAGTTTTTCAGGGGTTATAGAATTGTGAGTCGTCTTGAGTAGAGCGGTTCGGTTGTAATTGACTTTGAGTTCGTGGACATGTCCACGAAGGAATTCGTTGGAGTTTAATAGGTTATAAAGGGATTTCTGGGAAGATAATTCTTCCGGGATGTCCCTGATGTTGAAGATTTTAGGTGTTGGAATGGATTTAGAAGTGGAAGGAGTATGGGTATCAATAGGTGAGGTTTCTCTTTCTGGGGATGAGCCAGAAAAGGTGGATAGAGGAGGAGATGTTATAGGAGGATTAGGATTTTTGGAGTTTAATCGTGTGAGTCGTTTCATTGTAAATATGTTATGGTATTATGTATTATTAAAAAGTTTTTATACAACCTGATGTCTTTCCCTTCTTCACAGAGGGAAAGATGTGAATTTGGATTTCTCTTCTCCAGCTGCTGGTTTTCGGCTTTTCCGGGATCCGTTTACCAATAGATTAGGCTCTGAACCCCACTATCGGGCGAGTGTGCAACAGTGACTCGTCTCGCAGGCAGGTCTTTGGAGGTAATCTATGGCGCACTTTTCACTTATCACTTCACAAGCACAACACTACACTGATTCTAATTCAACCTTTCCAGGTCGAGTTCCGAATTATTAATAAAAAACATAATGTCGGTCAAAAAAGGCCCCTAGATACCAATTTTGAATGAAACCACATAATAATATCTAACCTCAATCGTAATTATAAATATTCATGATTTCTAATCGAAAATTCTTTATGTCGGTCCCCACAAACCGTACCGCTTGTTCATCAAATCTGAGAATAAATCACAAATTTCTCCATCTGATTATATGAAGTAAAGTTCATTACTTTTAAAATTAACATATATCATTAATATGAATTAGTTCATTTGAAAAAAAATAATTTTAACCCAGTAAACCACGCACTTTATTATAAAGCTATACATGAATAAAAATCTAGTAGGTGATAGAAAAATTGGTCTCATTTTCATAATTATTAATAATAAATAAGATTTCCTGTAGGAATTATTAAAATATAATACATTTTCACCTGAAATGATGTATTTTATAAATATATAATATTCCTCCGATTATCAACTAAACAACCGCCACTGTGTTGTGGTCCAACTTCCTTCAAATGTAAACAAACTCTCCATAACCCCTCATTACCCGCCACCCACCCCTCGCCAATAAGTTGTACAGAAAAGGATAGTACGATACCCGTTTCAAAACACATGTATTGTATTGGTATAGACATGGCAACTCATGTTTTATTATTACTCTGAGCAGCTAAACAAACTTATACGTCAATTGTCAACTGCATGAGAAGAAGTGAGAAATAGTTAGAAGACAGGAGTTATCTCGAGGACTTATAGGTTCTGAACAATGAACAATGCTATGATGACATATTTTGTTTCATGTTGAAAGCATGTTTGTAATATTATAAAATGATATTGTTTCACTTCGAATCGAGAATATCTTTTTTATACATTGTACTACGATGAATTATTTTTATTGAAGAATGTGCTTATTCCAGAAGAAGAGGCAAAAAAAGATAACTAGAATATCATTACTCATTTTCCCTTATCATACTACATACATTGATTTATGTGCCGTCACTGTGGGTGCATCATTTCTAGAATTTCTAGCTCCGTATAAAAGTAAAGTTTACTTATATACGGTGTTTCCAGAGTTTCAGCGATAACGAGTTGTCCCATAAAACTCATTAGGTCAAGAACTTATGTGCGTATTGGTGTCATTTTGGACAAATCATGGGCACAGAAATCTGATCCATATTTGAGCAATAATAGCTGATCAAACTTATTTATTATTTATTGATAAATATTACTGGAAATTCTTCCCAACTATAAACCGTTACTTTCAACACTTCGATACGTGTTTCGATCACCAAGATCATCTTCAAGAGGAAGATTAGATCAAACTCAATTTATCAAAATGTAGAATGAAACGAAGTGAAAAGAGGAACGTATGCCCTTCGAAAATTCGAAATCACGATTTCAGTTGAACCCAATGATATGATGTCATATTTTGAATTGTGTAAAGGTATATAATAATATTGTTTTACTTTCCAGTCATGTTAATCGTTTTTACCTATCGTTCTACGATGAATTTCGAGAAATATGCTAATTTGTGGAGAGAATAACAACACCCATTTTTCTTTTTTGGGCTACACACATTGATTTATGTACAGCAGTACAGCCACTGGAAATGGACCACAGACTACAAATCAGTATTCTGTGGAATGGACTATTTTTAGAATTTCAGCGATTACGCAATTTGTCTCACAGAACGCATAATTATGTCTAGACAAATCATGATCATAGAAATTTGATTTAATTTTGTGCAATAAAGGCTGACCAACCTCGTTTATAAAATATTTTTGTTGTTTTATTCATATATTTTACCAGATGAACTTACAGTTCGGTCTTTATTTAAGATTCACACTGATTTCTACACCATAATATTGAGAAACTATATAAAAATTATGTATTCTCAAAATATGAATTTTCAGAAACTCACAAAAGCCATCATAGTTCCCGAAAGTTTGATATATCGAAAATGAACCCAAGTAATCTAGATTACTTAAAAAAGATGCATAGAAACCGTGATATTTTAAGTGATTTGTTTTTGTTTCCTCAAAAACTTTTAATGCAGGAAATGAGGTTTCATCAACTTTTTACACATGTTGATAGATGGTGCAAAAAACGAAATCCATGTTGGAATTGATTGGATCTCTTTATTTTTTCTTTATCAAGAGTGTCTTCCTCCATGAGATAAGAGTCTGACTGAATGGGAACATTATTAGTTAGAATAGTTAGTTAGAACATTAGCGAAGTAAAATTACCATAAATATATTCTGCAATTCTATGTGGAATTGTGTGTTTAAATATCTTTTGATGACGAGAAACTGCAGTTTTTGGGTAATTTTGATCTAAATGTTGCAATGAACGGCAGTTCTTTACGTTCATATCTGGCGCAGCTTCATATTTTTTTAAAGCTCTTATTAGTTGATACTATTTGAGAATTAAATACAGAATGGTGACATTCTCCGAATTGTAAAAAAAGGTTATAAGATTTATTTTATCTTTAGGTTGGAGATAATTCAAAGCTAGGACACTTCCAAACTGAAACAAAATAAGATTTTTATCGTTTTCCCGCACATTCCGCCACATCGACAAAAATGAATTACTAAAATATGGGGAAAATTATGGATTGATAGGGACTTTGTGCATTTTATTCTTTTCTCGCACCTCGAACAAGTTGGTTTTTCATCTTCATTCAGGGTTTTCTCTCTAGTGAAGAAATTCAAGTATTGTGACAAACTCAATTGACCAGTTTTTTGTGATATGGGGAGGGACAAATTCCAAAGAAAGGATCGAAGGTTACTGATGAGTGTCCACCGTATGTGTACTTCACAGTGGATTTTAATTGACCAACCAAACTGTCTACAATCTTAGAGTTGTACATATTCAAATATCTCAGCCAGGACTCTTGTGCTTTCCGCTGTCGCTCAATTTTTCGTCCATCTCCGTTAAGAGCGGTTTAGGTTTCTCATTAATTCTATTAAGGTCCTCATGTAAACCTTCTAATAGATATGAAAGTAATTCATGGGCGTCTTGATGGGCCGAATCCATGAATCGAGGGGAAAATCTTTGAATCTGACTTTTGAAGCAGGCAGTGCTTCAAAAGAGATGATCCTTCTAACCGCAATTCCTTGATAACTTCTGCGAATGCTCTGATTGATACACCTTTCATAGAAGAAATACTAGTTTTTTGATATCTTCCATGTAAATATCCTTTTTCTAAATATTCCAGCAACCATCTGGTGTTTGATAAACATTGTTCATGAAACAGGTGTTGCTATAGTTTTCAACCCATTAAATCCAAGAGTTCTGACTGTTCTAATGTTGTACCTGTTGGTACAATGATCGCCACTGATGTCTTCTCCTAAGTAATCATGGATACGATAATTCACCCCATCATTGGATCGGTGAGATAAGGAATTCGAAGTTTAACCACTTGAAACTGAATTGGATATGGCAGACATTTTGAATTTGGGGGAAGAAAAGGTAATTCCGGTGGGAACTTATGGGGAGTATCACAAGAAATATAGGAGGTTTTATAAAGAATCAATTTCTCATTATGACTGGGGTATGAATATGATTTGGAAACAACGGGATGAAGAAAAAATTCATCCAGTAAATGTGACGATGGAATAGTGCCAAAAACAGAAGCAGAATTACCACTGTAGTAAAGCACCATCGGGTCAGAAAGCGATCCCTTTATAGTCCTAATGATATATAATAATATTAATTATATTCCCGCAAGAAAAATGGACACTCCCCTGTATATAGGATCGTTCAGCTTAAGGGATCATTTTTTAATTCAATTTGGTAGCGCAACAGTTGCTTCCACCAGATCAGAAAATAGTTTGGAATCCGCTTTGATCAGACGGATTTAGAATTAGTGGTTGGCTTGGTCAACTTGTGAAGTTTTTACTTTTCTACCTTTTTGAGCGTACGACTTGGGTATGTCACGGCTTAAAAGCATGGTTTTTTAAGGGTTTGAAAGAATGAAATAATATCAGCTGCTTTTCCACAAACCAACTTCACTGATAAATAAAGTAGGCGTAATAGTTGGATTATCAATTGATAAAAATGAAAATAATAAAAATAATGACTAAATTTTATACCTATAATAAACGAAGCAATATTGATATCCTTTCCTTATTTCTGATTTACTGAATATTATTATAACTGTGGGCAATTTGAATGAATATATATAGAAATATAATCATATACAATTCTATAAAGGCAAGTCAATTTTAAAAGGTTTTGCTTTCTACTTCTGCATCAAAAGAAAGCACGAAAGCAAACAATTCCAAAATAAACTCTTAACAAAAATGTATAGATCATAATATAGAATGAGAAACTTTCAGACACATTGAAAAAAGTCCTCTCGAAACAAGTACTTTCAAATAAATATTAAATCATATAGGTATGTTTAATATTTATATACTGATTTATATAAAGGTGGAAAAGTAGAAAGCCAAAATCTTTCTTTCCCAAAAAATTTGTCTCACCTAAAAATATATCACTATTAATTTTAACCTATATTGTACTTATCTCACGAATAATTCAAAATTTAAAATACTGGAAATCCTAATTGGCCGATGGTCATTGTGAACCTTCGTAAAATATAATCAAATTTTCACATGTCATTGTCAAGAAGTCGAAGTACAAAGTCAATCAAAAACAGTATCAGCTTTGTTTTTTTGAGACTTCTGATTCTACTCAATACAAATTTGTTAATCTCATCGTCAAATCCATTGATTATTTTTTTTTTCTTTTTTTTTAGCTATTTTCGAAATACGCAACTATGGTCATTAGCCTCGTATTCTAGGCTGTCAATAACTTTACGAACCACCTGATTATGTGCAATCTCGTCAGCCAAAAATCAAGCCTCCTTTAACTAGATACATTTTCTCGAGAAAAATATCTGGTCGACACATTTACGCCGACTTCTGAAATTTATTTTTAATTCTACCATCACATCTTAAATGTCAAATGTGTAGGAACACAAAAGGGTATTTTCTCAAAAAAATATCTCCTAAAATTACTTTCTTTTCAAGAAATTAACTTGTTCTGTCCTTGTGAAGGGCATATTCATTGGCAGACGTAGAACGCAAGAAATTGTCATGTGAAGCCAGCGTTATACATGCGCTGTTGGCATTGTTGGCAACACTAAATTAAAAAACCCACTTCGTCAGTGACGTTCTTTTACGACGGGTCGGCCATTTTCAGCGGCGGTAAGTTTGATAATAACTTTAATTGTTTGAGAAAATAAGTGAATACATACGACTAGAAAGCTATAGAAATTTATAACTTGTCACATTATATGTTGCGTTTGGTTGAAATTATTTTTTTAATTTATTGCTTGTGAATTGAAGTATAGCTTATGTAACACCTAATCTAAATAGTTCTTTGTATAATTTTCAAAAACGAAACTTTTGTCTATTTATCACAATTAATTAGCGATTCCTCTGTACTTCGATTGTCGGTGTTACTTATTTAGTTATATAATTTTTCCATATTTTATTTTATTTTATGCATCATTTTGACACGCCATCTGTAACCTCGCAAATTGAGTAATAGTTGTATTATCTGGATTGAATACTTTAGTTCCTACAAATTAATTAATCGAGATTACTTTTACAGAAACAAATTTACTGAAACAACAAAATGTTTTCGACATTATTATCAAAAGTTTCTTGTCATGCATCACAAAGTGCTCAAACCTCACCATCCCAAGATGTCCCTCAAAGAGGTTTGGTTCAGTCACTTGTAGCTGGTCGAGAAATAGCAGCCGCTGCCGTTGTTCCTGGAGACAGCTGTGAATTTGGTTCGGGTCACTACTTTGCATTGTGTGGTCTAGGGGGTGAGTAGTAGAGAGAAATATTGTTAAGATACATTCCTTAGATAACAATTTGATTCATTCAATGTTGCCTTGTATTACCTTCAATGGTGGAGGTTGAATCGAAATGTAGGCCTCCAGATATTGTTTGGGTTTTCTTTGTTTGCCTAGATTTTAGTATTAGATGTTTTTAAATTACTCTGGTACTCTGTCTTGTTCAAAATCATTTTATTTTGTGGACCTAATTTATTCCAATCTACCCTGAATAGGACAGAAATTATATATTAATAATTTTTGAAATTGGATATATTTTCAAATCATGTGACCACTTTATATATCATTTATTTCCTTGATTTTGAATGGGAGATCAAGAAGATTGAAATGCTTGATTTTGAAATAAAAGAGAATTGAATTTTGAGAGTCGGCTGTTCAAGTGAACATCTTTATTCAGGAAACACTGTATTGTGAGATTTTCACTAAACAGTTTTATAAAAATGCAACACTTGCTTCTCTATTCAATAGCTTCTTCAGGTGTGTCTATAATAATAGGTTTTTTTAACTCTAAATATTTGTGATTCTTTTGAAGAATGGTTGCAAAACAGGTAGCAATTAGTTTTACTATTTAATATTATATTGATAAAAGTTAGCTTAATTGGGTTATGTATAATCATATTGAAATAAATAACCATTAAGGAGTTATGATGCACTGTTTGGAACAAAATAAATCCATTTTTCATTCACTTGATTCTATTTATAAATTGAAAGTATGCGCCTTTATGCAGTCTTATAAAAAATACAAAACATTATACTAAGAAATTTATAGAACATTGAAATGCACATGATCATCAAACAAACAAAAATCTATATTTTACATAGGAATATATGCAAATAATGAATCACTAAACAAAGTTAAATAATTTCCCAACAGCAAAATTCAAAATAGCATTAAAAGAACTATTTGTTTTATAAATTTACATTATCATATATGTTTTGTTTTTTTTCTGTTATTAATTAGACCAATTCTGAAATATCCCCCTTTGAAGTTATATATGTCGAGTTTACAACTCCAACGGACCTGTATGTAAATTTAGTTCAGGAGCGAGTTCACAGAGGAGATGGATGTCGAGTTTACAACTCCAACTGACCTCCCTGTAAATTTAGATCAGGAGCGAGATCTGTGGCGTACGCAGAATCTGTCTCAGGTGGGGGAACTAACCCCCCATGAGCAGGTTAGCAAACGTTTGCGCTCAAGTAAGGTTTTACCAAAACCAGAGGCGAAAAAGCCCTGCACGGCTGAATCTAAGGCATCGTCAGGTGTAGCTGACGTGCAAAAACCCTCATATGGGAAGGTTGTTGTGGATATCAAGGTGGGAATCTTGCAACTTGACTATCCAACTACCTCATTAACAGAGCATATGCTTAGTGCCTTCCCCGCTGGGAACCGAATCAGGTCTTTAGAGTTCGGCAGAGCCGTACTCTAATACCACTCACCATATAAACTAATCGGCTTCGTTAAGAAGCTGGGTTTGTTTGGCCGAGTGAGAATAGGTGTGAGCCACAATAAGCCCTTGCAGGTTGCGGTGGAGGGTCGAATAGACCCACTCACTTTGAACCTAACCTAACCTAACCACGACGTTTCGATTGTTGATATCCACAATCGTCTTCGGGTGATGACTGGACTGATTTCTCTGAGAAATGACTATTTATGGGTCACTCGAGTACTTTTACTTTCTCCGCTTTCCTTTTTCCCCTTCACTGGTTTAGTGGGAGATGACCGTTGGCCATTATTCGCTTGATGATGGGCTTATATATGTTGCGTACCTCTACGCTAGCTTGGCTAAATACGTTGTTGGACAACATATATGCGGCTTTTTTGAATTTCCTCCTAAACCAATGTTCCTCTCTGTGTATGATCTCAGCTTGGGACCACTCGATGTTATGTTGATGGGTCCAAATACACTCTGCTATTCCTGATTTGCTAGTTTCCTCTCGCTGTGTGTTTCTTGTGCTCGGCAATGCGAACTTTCAATGACCTCTTAGTTTCACCGATATAGGATTTTCCGCACTCACAGTGTATCCGGTAAATGCAATTCTTGGAATCGCAGTCCGCGTTTGGTAACCTGGTTTTCGTGAGGCTGCGACGGATAATGTTTCCGGATCTAAAGCAGGTTCTGATGTTGTACTTGGAACCAATTCTTCTTATCCTTTCCGATAATTTTCTGATGCAGGGAAGTACAAGCACTGATGGTTGTGACGGTTTCTCTTCCTTGCAAGGCTCCTGCTGTCTTTTAGCCAAAGTCTGTTCTGCAATCGCTTTGGAGTATCCCTTTCGTTGTACATTATTTTTGATGTTGTCTAGTTCCTCCTTGAGACCTTCCTTCGTATTACAAAGCCCGAATAATGCACGGTCTAATAGTCTTAATGATTCCTCTTTCACTCGATTGATGGTGGTTGGATTCGTTGTTCAGATACTGTCCCATGTGAGTGGGTTTTCGGTATACAGGTGTTTCCCATTTAGGGCCAGTCCTCTTCCCCAATACGTTGAACAATGGCAATTCGTTGTGGACTTCCTTCTCAATTGTGGAAGTGATGGAAGGTGTTACGCTCTTGATGTGTTTCAGGAAGACGTCTAGTTCAGTATTCCCATGGTTCCATTTTATGAAAGTGTGTGAAGGTATCTCAACCACACACGAGGTTTCTTCAATGGCCATTGACCGTGCTTTCGGGCTCTGTAATACGAAGGAAGGTCTCAAGAAGGAACTAGGCATCATCAAAAATAATCTTCAATGACCCATATGACCCATAAATAGTCATCTCTCGAAGAAATCAGTTCAGTCATCACCCGAAGACGATTGTGGATACCAACAATCGAAACGTCGTGGAGTAAACTTGGCTTGGAATTGATTATTTTTTTATTTTTGTTCAGTTGTTCTATTTCAGTTGTATTTTATTTCACTATTATTTCATCTCAGGAGTTTTTGCTTAATATAGTTGTTATTTTCAGCTATTCATTTTGAAGTCTTCTTTTTTAGTATTTCAAGGAATTTCAAATCATTTTACATATATAATATCAGACAGTGGAAGTTCGAACTAATGAAATTCGACACAGTTTTCATTATGACTCCTTTCGTAAAGTGAAACAAAAATTATAGAAGTGAAGAAAATGAAATAAACCTGGCATAAACTGAGTTCGGGAGAAAAACGTGTGGTTAGTACGAGCACAGTTCATAGAATTCAAAAAAACAGGTACCACTACTTCAAAGTTCATTGGGTGCAAGACTTGGAAAGATTTTAAACAAAGGTTAAAATGTATCGCGTGCATTCAGGTTAAGGTACACGATAATCCAGATGTCCCAAAGATGCTGAAGTAATGAAAGCAGGTTGATGAGGTCACACACAACGCTCATTACTAGTCCAATCACACTCTAAACATAATGGAGTGTGAATATGTGGTGTGGACTTTATTGGAGACCTTGAAAAATGAGAAATAAAACTTCTGTTTGTATCACTTTTATTTGTAACTAACGTTACTGCAGTTTCATCCTATATAAAGACATTTTCAAACAATTACAATGAACTCCTTCTTGGGCACTCTTGGTTGAACCATAAGTTCGACGATGCTTGATGATACTTCATTTTTAGTTTGAAGTAGTAGGCTTGTCTAACTGGACTTAAGGACATTTTCAAACAATTACTATAATTGTAATACAATATTGTTCAGTAATAAATTATTCAGTCAAAACCCTTAGGCTAAATGAGTTGAAAAATATTGGTAACACCTGTTTCATGAACAGCTTAATCCAATGTTTATCAAACACGAGATTGTTATTGGAATATTTGAAAAACGATGAATTCATGAAAAATATCAATACTAATATTTCTAGTATGGAGGGTGCTTTAATCAAAGCGTTTGCAGAAGTTATCAACTAGTTTTAGTCAGAATATTAATTTGATAGAGTAGTGAAATGCAGTCTGCTTAAAAAATCAGATTCAAAGTTATGCTCCTCGATTCATGGGTAATGCCATTGTAATGTCATGGGTAATCAAGACGCCTAGAATTCCTTCGTTATCTTTTAGAAGGTTTACACGAAGACGTTAATATAATTAATGAGAAACCTAAACCAATCTTAACGGAGATTGACAAAAAAATGAGCGACAGCGGAAATGCACAAGAGTCATGGCTCACATATTGAGGATGCATAACTCTAAGATTGCAGATAATTTCGTTGGTCTATTGAAATCCACGATGAAATGCACACACTGCGGACATTCATCAGTAACCTTTGGTCTTTTCTGGGATTTGTCTCTTTCCATACCACAAAGAACCGACCAACTGAGTTTGTGGCAATGCTTGGATTCGTTCACAAGAGAAGAAACTTTGGAAAGCAGAAAATGCACGAAGTCCCTATCAATCCACAAGTTTCCCCATATTTAAGTTATTAATTTAAAAATATTTTCTCCAACTAGAAGGATTGGATATGAACAATTTTGCAGCAGAAAATGTGGCTACTTGTTATAATCTATATGCACTTCTAAATCATAGTGGGACTACTTACAGCATACTGCAGATTCCCGTATACTGGCACATGCCACAAATACAACGAATCACATATATCACCAATTTCACCAAAATCGCTTGTGAGTGGAGAAGCATACGCCCTCTTTCATGAAAAGGATAGAACAAAATCGCACCTTTGAGAAAACTGAGGGGAAGTTTATTCATGCTCATGTACCAAATATTTGATATTTATATTGAAATATGTATTTGTGTACCTGATAAGTTGAATTTATATTGTTTCATTTTAAGTTATTTGAATTCAGTATCGACTGACAGATTACAGGTGAAAAAAATACAATAATTGTAATTGTTTACATCAGTCATTACTGTGGTTAATTGTAAGATTGAGACAATAGAATTGTGGTATGATATAAATCAACATATGTTTTCGAATGAAAATTAGAAAGGCATCTTGAGAAAACTGCATCGATTGTTGTTCCATGTCTTGTGGTGGACTCATTTCGATTATTGTAATAACGTGCAATTAAACAACTGGGCTCTCGACAACTTTTATTTAAGAACTCAGAAAAAGACCCGCTTCTATAAAAGTACAGTCATACCATAGATTATATCTTAAACTACTTACACTGTTGTTAACCTCGCTTTTTACAAAAACTGTCCAGGCATATTTTCGCGACAACACGGTGTATAGGTAATTGACACGATACTACAATTATTATTCATTTGTATTTCTAATTTATCTTGTAGAAAGTTTACCAAGAGTAGTCCACCTTCGGACTAGAAATCAACATTGAAATTTTCTTCTAAAATTAGTGGCAAAATATGATAAGTTTCCTTCCTATTTCTTCAGAGCCTACTGGACCGTAAGAGTGTGCTTGCACCTCTCTCTCTCTCTCTCTCTCTCTCTCTCTCTCTCTCTCCCTCTCTCTCTCCTGCCCCTACAGTAATATACAATATGTAACTCTCTCTTTTTTAAACAAAAAAGAGGGTTCTGTTTCTTTGGGACGATTCCCGATCAGGTCGCTTCAGTCAAAAAATAGATCGACCCATTAAATATGAATATTAGGAAGTGAAAAAATAGATACTTCGTGGTTAGTTGAAGAAACAATAATCCTCCAACAAAAAAAAATATCACAATTTTCCCCCTTTTCTAGATGTAAATTTTTAGCAAGACACTGTTACATCCAAAGCACTGAACATCCTACTATTACTTAATAATGTTGAATCATTTTGGAAATGTATAAGCAGCAAAAGAGAAATTAACACTATACCTACCTAATACAATGTCTCTTGGTGATCGATATTGCCAACCTTTTTGCTAACATTTTCTTCTGTTTAAAAAAAAACCAATCATTACATCCTTGTGATACCCATACTACAACCATGGTTAATGTATCGTTGTCGAAACAACGAAAAACTGTCTAAACTTAAAACCAATAAATGTCTTGATCCAGATGGAATTCCCCCTACTTTTCTTAAATCATTCAGCTTCATTTCATCTTGTTCATTTTTCTATATACTTATTTAGATAGATAGATGGATAGATAGATAGACATTTATTGATCATACACCAATTTACATTGGATTGATAAGTCAAATCAGAACAATGTTAAAATAATAAAACAATAATACACTTTAAAAACATTTTCAAACCAAGCAATACCGAAAGTAGGTAGTACTCTGTTTATTGGCAGTCTGAAATGAATTCTGAAATACTATAAAATGTCCTAGATAACAGATAACATTTCAATTTTGTTTTGAATCTGAACAGGTTTAGCTGATTCTTCAAGTCATTATGTAGCATGTTA
>WOGM01000413.1:0-12974 GCA_015342125.1 Leptinotarsa haldemani | reverse complement strand
CCTTGGTAACATCATCAATAGATTTAAAGTATCGGTAACCAATGCCACATTTTTTCACCCATAATTCACAGTTCGTACATTTTGCACATGCTTGAACATGTAATTTGCTTGATGACTTGATTATTTTTATTTGCGATATTCAAGACAAGGCTTTGGAAAATTTATAAAATAGTATTTGTTGGTTATGAATGATTTGTATCGTGTACCACTTTTACATATTTCATAACAACACCGTTTTGTTGTTCCTTTTCGTACAGATAACATAATTATAATGAAGTATAAATTTTGTTTTATTACTACTTTATTACTATTTATTACTACTTTATTTTTTTCACTTTTTTTACAATTAGTAAACTTCAATTTATATTATAATTTTTAAAACATTAGTTACGGGCTCTTTAACATGATTGTTTACATAAAACAGTACGAGAAAGATGCCTGATACTGACGCATGCGCACAAAACAAATTGTGATGGAAAGGCCTAGAGGCAAGCCTTCAAATTCCTTAGTGAGCCATTCTGCTATTTGGTAGGTTGGAGATAAATATATCTGTAGTATAAATGAAAATAACATTGTGAGTAGATTTAGTTTAATCTTCCTCTTGAAGGTGATCTCTTGGTGATCGAAACATGTGTCGAGGTGTTGAAAGAATGGTTTTATGTCAGGAAAAAACTACAGTAATATTTGTTCCTTTTCCAACTGTCAAATCATAAAACTAGCAACTGTTATTATTAGAACAAATGGCAAATTTGTTTACAGGGGAAAATATTCAGGATTCTATAAAACAGTATCAAAATGATGTTTCATAATTTATTGATTTCCAATGTAGTCTCAGGAACCGATAGTAACCAAATCAACTTTTGAATATCCTTTCTCTGTATCGATGGAACATTCATAAGTTCTTTCGCGTGGGCACAGTATATAATTGGAAACATTCCTATTCAACTTTCAAATGCATTAAAGATGATCATAAGAAACAGCGAATCATTAAAAAATCTCATCTCCATTTAAAAAATTCAACATAATCAAACTACAGAAGTAGGTATAATCCTTACCTTATATACAAAACTAAAATAATTATTGCAGAAATCACTCTTACGAGGAGTATATCGTTTGAACGATCTAGTTTTTATCCTTATGAATAGCATTTCTTGAAACATTGTCTCTTTGATCAAAGAATGTAAACTTTCACGGCCAGAGATAACTGTGTGAAAGCTATTTTCCGTGGTTTTTTGCCTGACGTTTCATTTACTACTGCAATAGACATTATCGAATGCGATTTGGTAACGGTCGCAGTAGCCGAGTTGATGCTGCAGTTGTCGTTCCCGTGCTTTCGGAACGGGAACAACAACTAGACTCTAGTGCGAAATACAGCTCCTGTATGTATACTAACTTCCATAGCAATTTAGAGAAATTTCATCAAATAACACTAGATTTTATTTTGACTAGTATCAACTGTAATATGGAGTGCTATAAGACAAATATGTATCATCAGAAACGTTTCCAAGGAGTATTGAGTATTTCAATAACATTTGAAAAATCTACAGCAATATTCAGTCATTCCAAAACAATAAATGATATCAAATTATGATTATTTCATCACTTTAATGAGAAATATTGCAACTTATAACAAGCACACATTCTTTGCTTCGCACTTGATAATTGAATTGAGTTATTTAAGGGCACAAGGGCGTCGCCAGCTTATTACTAAGAGGCGGACTATAGGGCAATATTATGGAGGATAAAAAATATGAACGCCTGGTATAGTCGAAAGTATGAAGCGTAATATTTTGGAAGTTTTTGCCTCGATGACGATTGTAATGAGACCGCTTCTGATATCAATGAATAAAACTTCATAAGCCCCTGACAGCACAATAACTAAATCAAACTTTCAAACACAGTAATAATTATTTATTTCAACAAAAATAATAATTAATCAAAACATAATCTGCGGGGATTCTTTGCAAAATTTTCAACCACTTTATCATTAAAATTATTTCGGTTTTTTATTTATTATAGCTCTGTGTACACTTATCATGGCCAGACCATTGAGGCGATCTTCTGCCATGGTGTTTTCAGTCTTCTGAGACTGCTAAAATATCGCTCACTGTACAGGTCGTGCATGGTAAAGTGATCAAAATTTTCAATGTTTCTTCCGTTTCCAGAAAGAAGGAATTTGTTTCTTTAAGGACATCAGCAACTGGAAGATTTGTTAGGTTAAGCCTATAGTATGACAATTGCTGCTAAAGTTCGATTTCATTATTTATGTTTGGTAAATCATAAAACTGGGTAATAGATTCCCAAGTCTGTTTCAGATTTTCAGTTGTCATCTTTTGCATCTGCGCCGGGTGTAACTTAGATAATGCGAAATATGGCGTATTTTCTTCAGCAGAATGTACTTCAAGGAAGGTGATAATTAAATTCAAGTATCTGTTTAAAAAATCTGTTTGAAATCTGTTTCTCCGATATATTACTAAAGACCTCTTCCAGTATTCTGAAGGGCTTCCTGCTGAATGATTGCTTCTATAACGTTGTTTCCCCATAATACGCGTTATTGATGTAATGTCCTCCAGTCCAACTTTCTCCGCAACAGCAGTAGCTTCCTTAATTATTTTGTCAGTCACTTTTTCCGGATTTCCACGTTAGTTTTTAATTGAAAATAAAATCCTTTCAGCGTGTTCCGAGGCTTTGACCACGTCCAAAGCTACAGATTGGAGTACGTTGACAACGGGTTTCATCAAAGTTCTGGAAGTAGCCGCATGCAGTATTATTATTAGAAGATTTTCTTTAAAAACTCTGATGGTTTTGTGATTCTTACTTCATCTCGCCTCGCAAAGTCTGGAAATAATAGGCATCAACTTCGCTTTGCGGCTAGCTACATTTGATTTCTAGGGAGGGCAACTGCCTCACTCTGCCCCTCGTTGGCGACGTCCTTGGCTAGCCAACTAATCCGGCTTCTCTCAGATAGCAGATCATATATGCCTACAAATTTTTTCCTCATAGTGTCATATCAGTTTGTCTTTGAAGAGGGTTTCTTTTTTATGCATGCTTTCGATAATAAAGGGGCTGAAGTTTCTAAATAGTTATAGTACAGACCAGAACATTCAAGAATCATCCGAAAATTTCCTGAAACGTTGTGAAATGTTCTTTTTACCCCCCACCTTCGGAAAAGGTTTATATTTTTACATAAAAGAGTGTGCTTCTGAATATACTAGGGCTGAAAGTTTTGCACTCTAGAAGGTTTCAAAAGCGTCCAGAATATTTGAGATGAATCGAAAGCTTCCCATAACATTTTAGGGCATCCTTGAACATTCTGGAATGGTTTGTACTGGATCGTTTATCCTTTTATGCCAACTACCATATTAACTCTCTAAGCCAGATACTCAATAGACATCAAATGGTTTGAGTGAGCTGTACTCAAAAGAAAGACATATGTCATCATGAACTTGTTTGAAATACCTTTGAAAGGAGATCAATATGTAGTTAATTGTTATATCTCCAAGGGATCAGGCAGCGTTTTCGATGAAACCACCTGTTTAGTTTTACCTGTGAATACGTAGTTAGTTATCCGGTCGAAAGGCTTGCACAATGTTTAGCTTTTATTATTTTTCTGATGGAGAAATTGGGAAAAATGATATTTTTAACTTTTTTCAAAGAACTTCACTGTTGCTTGACACTTTCTTGTTATCAACAACTTATCTCCACTTGAAAAATAACAAAAATCCAAACTTGATATAAATTTCACATAACAACATAATATTATCTAATACAGAGTATTTTAAAACTTAACATTCTCCCCCCCGTATTTATTCGAAAGGATGAGACATAAATACTCTATCCAATTTTCTTACATTTTTAATAAATTTAAAAGACATAATTTAGCTACAGTTCTGCGATTAATTCTCCTCTGAACCTGTACGTCCACAAATCGTACTCTTCCGTCTCTTCCTGGATAAACTTCCACTATTTTACCTACAGGCCACTTATTTCTCGAAAGCTTATCATCCATCACCACCATTATGTCATTTTTTTCAGGTTGGCTTTCTCTTCAAACCATTTGGATATCTTGATAGGTGTTGGCAGATATCTCAAACCCATCTGCTACAAAAACATTCGGACAATTGCTGTGCAAAGTACCATTGCTTTCTCAAATTTTTCTGGTAAAATCAACAATGATAGGTGGTTTGGCAATACTTGATGATTCAATCAGAAAATGATTAGGTATGGTGTGAGGCTTTCATTATCTTCTTGATTGGAGGAAATATATGTGAGAGGTCGACTATTGACTGTATGCTCAGCTTCGGCTAGTAAAGTTTGGAGTACTTCTTGTCGAGGAGCCTTTTCCTTTAAAGTGACTCGTAGTGCGTTTTTAACAGACCTTACCGTCCGTTGACAGGCTCCTCCAAAGTAAGGACTTATTGGAGAAATAAATTTCCAATTAATTTCTTGTGCTACTAAACTTTTGTTTATTAAATTTTTATTCAAATTCTTTATAGCTTCTTTCAATTTCTTGTCTGCTGAGGTTGAATCAGTACCATTGTCACTCTATATAACTTCGTGCTGTCCTCTTCTAGAAATGAATCTTCTTATTGACAAGATTGCTGAATCGGTGGATAAAGAATCTGTTAATTCGAGATGAATTGCTCGAATCGACAGGCACGTGAAAATAACCCCATATCGCTTTTCTCTTTTTCGACCAATGGAACCATCATGGGACCAAAATAATCCATACCTACAAGACTAAATGGTCTTGATGGTCTTGTTGATCTTATTTTTGGAATCTGTCCCATCTCCGGTATTCGCGGTTTTGCACGTTTAATTTCACACAAATTACTTGAGGTTAATTTCCTAGCTTGCAAAATCCAAAATTTCTGTCTTAATTCAGTTAATGTAAATTGTAGTCCAGCATGATCATTTTTCCTATGATAATAGAAAACTAAAAGTTTGGTATAATGATGGCAATTGCACAAAATTATTGGACGTTTTGTTTCATAAGAAAGTTCAGGTGAATAATCAATCCTACCCCTTAAGCAAATGACCTCATCTTCAATGCAAGGTTATAATTTGAATAACTTACTACTTTTGAGTAGCTCATTTGTCTTTTTTAATGATTTCACTTCCTCTGAGAAGCAATTCTCCTGAACCTTCATGCGCCAAACTCTCTCCGCTTTCTGAAGTTCTTGCCATGTGAGTTTCTGTTTCTCCAAATATCGTCCCTTTTTCTTCATGTTTTCGATAAATCGAAACATATAGGCTGTAACTCGAAGCAACTTATTATAATCTGAATATTCAGTAAAATCAGGTAAATAAACAATATTATCTTGAGAAGTGTGCAATAAAATGAAATCTTGCTTCAACTCTGATTTCTTAATTTCTTCGGTAGAAACGCATGATACATTTTTGTCTGATTTTGAACAGAGTTCTTCATCAAGATACAAGAACTTTGGACCCTGAAACCAACTATCTTCTATATTCAAATTTGTTTTTTTTTTGGTGCTTCTGGTGGCTTCGTCTGCTACATTCATACTAGAAGGTACCTAATGCCAATCAGAGATGTTAGAATTTTCCAGAATTTCTCCCACTCTATGTGCAACGAAAGTCTTGAAACGTTTGGTCTCTGATCTCAACTAACAGAGAACTATTTTTGAATCTGACCAGAAAAATGTTTTATTGATTTCAAGTGAGTGTTCCTTCTTGATGTGTCTTGCTAAACGAGAACCTATCACCGCTGCTTGAAGTTCCAGACGTGGTTGTCAATGGCTTTATTGAGGAAACTTGTGTTCTCGACATTACCAATGAAATGATACAGAAGTTACCATTTTCAATGTAAATTTTCTGGGGACAAAAAGCAGCAAAGGCAAGATCTTTCGTTCCCATAAATTAATCTCTCCTAAAAATATACCCTCCTAATTTAACACATCCAACAGAGAGGAATTTCTGTCTTCATTTCTGAGCAGGAGTTGTTTGTGGATATACATATGGCGTCAACAGTCTTGATTTACACGATTCATTATTCAAGAACAAACCAGCTGAGAACATTTCACTCATGAACAGTTTCGCTAAAGCACCACTAATCAGGTTGAAACAATCATCTCTTCTACACCCTTATCGCTTCGAAGTTTCGGATATTGTTTTCTGAAACGCACTTACTGGTCGATTTATTCGATTTTATTGATAATATGTTACAGTTTTCCCCCACTTCTCAACGTTATAAAAAAATCAATTCCTCTTTGAATGAAAGTCAAACATGTTATTTCGTAAAAAATAATTTCGTAATAATTTGTTACTGTTTTTTTAATGACTCCAATTATTTTGCAGATCCCTTATTATCAACACACTGTATGTTACGCATGCAGAATGAAGCTGTCGTCCTTCGTCAGTTATTATTATAATATAATCTTTGAAGTTCTTCATTATTTTGCTCCGAGAAGTAGTCAAATGTGTATGAATAATGAAAAAATAATCATTGTTTACTGATTTATCATGGTAAGAAATGATGACTATAAATTAGTTGATTGAAGAAGAACTGTAGCATTCAAATATAAATTACCAGAGATGAAGGATCAAATAATTATCCTGTTTGTTCTAGTTATTTCAGTTCGTATTCATCACTGTAGAAGTGTTGAAACTTTGGTGGATATAAAAAAGCTAACTGAAGACGGTTACTACTTCAAGTAAGTTAGCAATTTTAATTTTTTTCAGTTGATTCAATGAACAGTCTATGAATGAACGGCTTGAGAATAAAGTATATCTTCATTATGAATATGATTTCTCACTATGAACAATAATTGGAATATACAAAACGGTATACCAATTTTCTTTTCCAATGATTGATAGTGCGATAGTTTTTCATATCGAAATGAGTCATTCATTTCGTCATGTCGAATAAATTCATGGATTTGCCTCTACATTCATAGGATGAACATGAGATCAACCTCTCATCCCTTGTACGGTTGATCCTATAATCACACACTGAACACACGTGATCGAATAAATCACCATTCGAAGCATGTATCCACATAAATAACTAAATTTATTGAAAACTTACCGAAATTTATTGCCTTGTCAATTTTCCTATTGATTTTTTTTGTGAGGCCTTTGGTTAAAAAAGTTCTCAATCGTAATCAGTATCCAAATTTATGCGAGTTGTACAAAAATGTTTGTCAAATTACGCCCCACTTCTTTTAGATTTTCACGTGCGTCACAAGTGCGTCACAAGTGATGGCATACCGCTATTTATTGTAAAAATGCCGTTTCTCATCTTCAACAACCAATCTTTCGAAATTCAGTTCAATTCTTTATGTTCCGATATAAAATTTACATTGTATAGGAATGGTTAGAAATTACTTATTACTATCAGGCGATACATTTATTGAAACAATCAGCATGCAAAACACATAATACAACTGGAAATACGAATATCTTCAATACTATGCATATATTATTCTGTTGAAATGTTATGAAGATGTGTTTTTTCAACATTAAAACTATTCCAATTGGCAACTTATTGAAAATTCTAGAGGCTATATATTCGGGACACTTGAACGATACTATCGAGTTTCAAAGTGATGCTCAGTTTCAGATTCTAACAAGTTGTTTCTCAGCGGCAGTGTCAGAATCTTTATATTTATGAGAAAAAAATGGTAATCCATTTCAACTCATTTGATACACCTCTGGAATTATCTCTCAGTTTCTGATTTCAATGTGTTCAACACGGACCAATAATTCAAAAATGAAATCTTTGGTGATGAAGTTATCGACTACTATACCCATTACCCATCTAGGAAATAACATTGCTATTTGCAGTATCTTCAATC
This sequence comes from Leptinotarsa haldemani, assembly GCA_015342125.1. Lineage (NCBI taxonomy): Eukaryota > Metazoa > Arthropoda > Insecta > Coleoptera > Chrysomelidae > Leptinotarsa > Leptinotarsa haldemani. The sequence goes on along the minus strand of WOGM01000413.1, from coordinate 5,157 downwards.
ATGTTATGTAGCGAAATCAATGCACCTCCTACTGGATGACTTATCCACATTCTCACTCAGTTCAAAGTCAATTTTTTCAAATAATTCATTCACTAGTGATTCTATTATGATGTGATTTGGAATTTTGATGAACAGTGTTCCTGGGTTCCACCCAGGAAAATCATCTCCCAAAACAAAAAAAATAACGCCCTTAATTGACCGTCAAGAGAACCCTTCAAACTCCCAAAATTTCGAACCTCCTCAAAATTGACGCAGACTTTCTTCCCGAAAAACGTTCGCACCACTCTAAGACCACTGTCTCAGGCAAAGAGCTCCCAGAACCCTCTATCTTTTCTCCTTTCAAAAGCCAGGAAGAAATCACGAGTGCCTTACCCCTCGCGTTTCTCAAACCGTTATCTTTTCATCGTTGCCCCCGTACGACGTAGGTCATCAAAAACATCTTTCGATGAGTTGACAAAACTTTCAATTCTGGGATATTGAAATGCCCATGTTAACATTTCGAGCTACGTGACAATTATATCTGACTGTGAATAGTGTTTATAATAATACTCTCGGTTCCTTGGCCATAATTTAACTTTTTATGAGAGACAGTTACGGCGTTTGAAAAAATCTCATTACATATTACCATACATAGCTTTCGCTAGGTATTACACTAGTAAAAAGAGAGGAGTCATCTCCACTCTAATGGAACGAGCTCAAAGAATATCTAGATTCTTTAAATCTAGAGGAAGAACTGGAACATCTTCAAGTGACCTTGAGATCGAATGGATATAGTGTACCCGAGATCAACAAATCCATAAAATTAAGAGTACTACGGCTCAGAACGAGGAGAAGGCTCAGATGATTGTACGCGCGTAACTATCCTATATACCTAGGGTCTTCGGATCTTCGGGCGGAGACGATTGTGGATACTAACAATCGAAACGTCGTAAAGTAACTTGAAATATTTTAATTTTGATTTCTTTTCAATTGCTTATTTTTCGATTGTTGCTTGTATTTGATTCTGTTGCAATTTTAGTTCAGGTTTTCAATATAATTGTTATTTTCAGCTATTCTTTTCAATTTTATTGACTCAGGGATTTCAAATCAGGTTATATCATATTAGACAATAGAAACCCGAACTAATGAAATCCATCATGAAACATTGTCAACCACCTTCAAACAAACAGGTTTCATCTAGTAGATGAATCGATCATATGGTAATGAATAATTCAATGGTTTTTTTGTTTTCGATTGCCAATGTTGTAAAACATAATGAATACCACCGTTCCACTGAATGTAGCGCTGAACTTGAACTTTCAAGAAATTTTGCCCATAACTTACTGTTAAAAATAAATACATTTTCAATTCATGGTTCAATGTGTATATTGGGAAAGATATCGAATCAGAGTTGTCATTGAAAATTGAAAGTGCTGAGGTTTTACTTTTTCAAATAAAAATTGACGTGGAACCATCGCAATATTTGAATTATTCTATTTTGGTGATGCTTCAGTCAAAATATTTTATGGAAAAATCAATACAATTTTCACTTTTTCAGAAAACAATAAAATGATTACAATCTTCACATAACTGACGAATTGAAATATTTTTATTTCATACATAACCTGTGATATAGTTTGAATCGAAGTTGTCAAGGCTTATTGTCAGCCATCGTTCCAATTTTGTACATTTCAACAATATCAAAACATTTTAAACTATTGTTGGTGAATCAAATATAAACGAGACTTTTCCACCCTCAGGCACAATAGTGGAGGGAGAACGTTCGCTCTATATTTGTTGTTGGGTAGGTTTGTCAGGAGTAGGGGAAGCACGTGAGCTCGCCTCCTCGACCCTCTCAGCTCTCAGTGTCCACCGTGACGATTTCGGAGCAAGAGGTACATTCGTCGATTGCGCAACGTGTTTTAATCAAGTTTTTCGCCGCAGAAGGCGTTAAATCGGCAAAAATTTCAAAGAGGTTGAGTAACCAGTGCGGGAAAGAGACACTGTTGGCAGCCAAAGTGTTTGCATGGCATAAACAGTTCGTGGAGGGTCGTGATCGTGTTGAAAATGAGAGCCATGACCGCAGACCTCGCACCAGCATTATAGCGAACAACATCAGCAGTATTCGACGGCTTATTGAAGATGACAGACATCGTACCACTTCTGAATTGCAAGTGAGGTCGAGAAGCACTTACACCATGCTCACAGAGGAGCTAGGGTACCGTGGGGTGTGCCCAAGGTGGATTCCTCGCCTTGTCAAGCTGAACATTGCATCGTCTTCAGGTGTGTGGGCGTCTTTTTGCACGATTTCAGGAACAAGGAGACCAATTTCTCACTCACATTATTACCTGTGATGAAACGTGGGTGCACCATCATACCACAGAGTCTATACAAGCGAGTATAGAGTGGAGAAAACAAGGAGAACCTGGACCTGTGAAAGCCATGTCACGTTTGTCGGCTTGCAAGGTTTTGGCTACCGCTTTTTTTGAACAGCGTGGATTGCTGTATCTCGATTTTTTGCACGAGCGCAGGACAATTGATGCGGCCTACTACTGCGACGTTTTGAGTGAAGTCTGACTTGCATATCGCGACCTATCGATCAAAGAAGTGGTTCTTCTTCATGACAATGCTCGCCCCCATACAGCAGCCTGGACTAGGGAAAAATAGTAGCAACTGGGGTGCGAAACAGTCCAGACCTGTCACCTTATGACTTTCATGTGGTTGGCCCTCTCAAGGAAGCTTTGTGAGGCCAAAGAATCGAGAGTGATGCTGAGGTTGAAGCCTACGTGCGCAAGTGACTTCAGACACGACCTACATCTTTCTACGTAAAAAGAACTGGAAAGCTGCCTATCCGCTGGGAAAAATGTGTTTTCAAATCAGGAGATTATGTAGGAAACTAAACTATGTATATTCTTTCTTGCGTTAAAAATAAAAATGAATGACCAAAAAAAAGTTTCGTTTATATTTGATTCACCCAGTAATCCAGGTTTGGTGATAGAAACGTAGTATTGTTTCGGTACGATTTATTGAAATATTCTCTTATTGTCCAAAAATAAAATTCATCAAGATCACAATAGGAGTTTGAATCTTATAATTTCAGATATGCCTGTAACACAAAAACAGATGCTGAAACATCAATTTTCATAAATGAACAGAAATTGTGTATTTAGCGAATTGGAGTTATTTGCACATTTTTCATTGAAATTGAAAAATATCATTTTCAACCATCGTTCATGGTAGATACTTTTCAATATTCAAGTCATGACTGAAAAACTGGATTGGAACCAGTTGCACTTAGTTCAAATTGGTTAACTCCCAATCAGTTATGTATCCCTCATTCAACTTTTTGACTAGAGTAACAAGATAATACGAAAGATGAGTCTTTTCATTTTATCAGGTACGCTACGAATGATGGACAAGAGAGACAAGAAACTGGAAAGTTTGAGAATGTTGGAGATAACCTGATTTCCCGAATAAGCGGGTCCTATTCATATATATCCACTGACGGAAGACTATTCAAAGCATGGTATGAGGCGGACGAAAGAGGCTTTAAACCACGAATTCAGTTAATACCAGTGTCAAAAAATATACAAGATGGAGTACGAGTGGAGGGATCAGAAATGGTCAACAGTTCTCTTTCAAATATACTTGAAACGACGACAACCGAAGGGGTTGCAGAAGTTGAGGAATTTACATTTCCATCTGCAGCACCCATTCCCTCTTCGGCAATAGCTTCCTTGGCAGGAGGTGGACTTGGCTGAATGTTTGATTCATAATTTGACATTCACAGTGTGTTGTTCACTTCCGGAGAGTTTATTCGAATTTTGAATAAATAAAATCGTTCAAATAAAATGGGTCATGAAAAAACTTAAATTTTATTACATTTATTTCTGACTTTTTTAGTCCTGATCCCATCTTTTTGACTAGTCTCTTCCTTGCTCTTAGAAAATCACAACTTTCTTGAACAAGAAGAACGTTAGAACTGATTATCTATTGGGAAATGAAGATTTTCACTCTCTACTTTTATATCTTCGTACAAAAATAAGTGGTAATTTTCCAAAGAAACAGAAAAAGCATTTCATTGCGAAATAAACTATCTACAAAGGCGTCTAGATCGTGCCAATATGTTACTTTCAGTCACAAACTGAAGGAAAAAAGTATTTCCCTGTGAACGAAAGGAAAAATGCTAAAGAAACAACTACTTTTATATGAACAAATTATACAACAAACATTTTTCTCTATTCAGTGTGCGTTCCTAACATTCACGAGATTGCTCCTCTATATAGAATTTGAATAGAATTTGAAAGAAATAACATTTCACTTGGATGACACACTGTCATTCTTAATGGCGAACATCGATGTTTCGGAATAAGACATTTGTCTTATTGCCTCTTCACCACCAATCTGAATAACATTACCATATAATAATAAAGCAATCAATCCATTCATAAAATTACATTGTTTATATGGAAGTTGTTGTTTCGAGAGGGATTTTTATTTCAGTTTGTGACTTAAAGTTACTTTTCTGCATGAACTTCACATCTTTGTGGAGAGTTTAGTCTGGAACAAATTGCTTTCTTACTTTCTTTGGAAGATTCCCACATGTTTCCAAATGAAGATGAAGAAGTAGAAAGTCAAAACCATTCTTTCCTAAAAAAAACGCGCTCAAATCATTTTAATGGGAAAATAATATGAAGTTACGAAATATTATCGTTTGAATCTGTTACATTGTTGAGTATTATCATTTTTGCCTTTTCACTTTAGCTGGTAAACAGTATCTTAGTCACATGCGATAACACCAGTATAATGGAGTCTCAATCATACACTTTGTGAACACAAATGATAACAAACGTTGTTACTGTGAGTCCAAATACTCACAGAAGTTGTATTTTTATTCTATAGATCCTATATTCTATATAATATTGTTTTGTAGTGACTGATAATTGCTCAAGTTATAGGTTTTTAATTGACAACCAACTAACTTATATATATATATATATATATATATATATATTGTTATGATAATATTTATTGAAAAGAGAGAATAGGCGTAGAGGTAAAAAAGTGAAGTTTAAGAAAGGTGATTTAGTGATTGTAATGTCTATGAGAGTTCCTGACAATAGAAGAAACAAATGTGCAAAATTGCTATTGCCATTTGAAGGTCCTTACATAATAGAA
>WOGM01000412.1:0-13007 GCA_015342125.1 Leptinotarsa haldemani | reverse complement strand
ATCTTCAAACAACACTCAACCTCTGACGGAAGCAAGAAACTATTTCGAAGGTTCGAAATAGATGAACATTTCAATCTAGCAGACCACTGTTATAATATTCATGCAGTCATTGTTCACTGTGGTTCTGGGGTTGAATTTGGTCATTATTACGCCTTGGTCAAAGACGAAACGGACTGGTTTAAGTTTGACGACAGTCGTGTCACGAAGTGTTCTGGCGATGTTTTGAATCTATTGGAGCCTCTGGAGACACCCTACATTTTATTTTATGGGAGAGAGGACATTGGTTGATCAAGATCTTCAGATGATGTGGTGCTGCAGGTTTTTCCGGGTTTTCCTGCAGCTGAAAAAGCAAATGCGTCACTGGAATTAATGAAGTTGCCTCGGAGCGTCAACTAATTTTTATTGTTGTTTTTATTTTTATGGTTATGGTAAGATAAATGTACAAACAAACGTAATTTGGAATCTGTTTTATAATTATATGACGTTTTTCATTCACTAGGGTTGGTTGAATACTAGTAAAGTATATGTGTAGCCGTGAATGTTTTTCTCAAATAAATATTATAGGTGAAATCGCATGATACGTATTTTTCTAGTTGCCTATGACTTTAAATCATGCCAGATATTTTTATAACTGTATATGATTATTATTAAAATGTTAGTTTTCGTGAATAGGGTAGAAATAGTGTGAACAGCATACAAATTTTAGTGAAATTTTCCATCATCATTTTTGAGTGATAACTGGTCAAAAGTCGAGAGTAAAACATCATTGCTTTCAAAAACAAAATGTGTTGCTAGTAGTGTGATGTTCTATTTATCCAACGTAAAGCACGAGTTGATTTACTGTTCGGAAATAAATAAAAAATATCTACTCATAATATGTTTGGCTATGTCATTGCATAGTAGGTACGTATTAAGGTGAGATGAGTGAACAAACAAACAAGAAATGATTTGTGGTGAAACAAGTCTTTCAACATTGAAGTTATAACACAGGTATTCAAGGTGACTATTCGCCATTATAAACTCAGGACCGAGTAGATTTCATTCATTGATAGCCCATTCTTTGGAGTCAGAATAACGAAATAATCTTCCTTTGGCAATGGACGAACAATACGTACATTATTTCAAATCAGTTGTGAAACAATTTCGAAACCTTGATATGAAATCGAGCCTATACTGAAACTGAAACAAAACACCATTCACTCATATTTACAATATACAGGGTGTTTATTAAACATGCGGTAAAAAATTAAGGGGCTATTCCTTGGACTATTCTAAGGATATTTTGTCCTTTGATGATTTTTGATAGGGCGCTTTGTTACTAAGATAGGGGGCGAAAAAGAATTTCGAACAATAACAATTTTGGTAATTTTAACATTATTAATGTAGCCGAAATAAAGTACTACACTGGACCTACCAAGTAATAAAACATCTAACAATTCCGTTGGAACAGTATGCCTCTTGTAAGTGATCCTTATGTTTTTCAAAGAGTTCGTGAGTCGATGAGAAGATTGGATTCTTGCATCCGAGCGGGAGGTAGTCATTTACAACAGTTCTTGTAGATTAAGAAACATTACATGTAATTTTTGGAAATACATTGTTATTGTCAAAATTCTTTTTCGCTCCGTAACTTCGAAACAAAACGCCCTATCAAAAATCATCAAAGGACAAAATATCCTTAGAATAGTCCAAGGAATAGTCCCTTAAATTTTTGCCGCATGTTTAATAAACACTCTGTATTCTCATTATAGAAATTTCTCGTAAGTATCAAAAAGTACTTTCGTGAAACTTGACTAGGGAAAAAATTCAAAATGCGTACATTATTAAATATTAAATTATAAATTATTAAATAAGGCTACATATCAGAATTAACAATTTTACTAATCATTAGGTACCTACCTATTACTTACTACTAAAAGAACTATCAATAATTTCATAACTAAGCACGTTTTCAATTATTGAGTGAGATATGAAAAAAAATTCCTTTCTGTATTAAACTGGTTATTGTACAACGAACGTTATTATCATTATTATCATTTTTCAACTGTTGGAATATCAAATTGAATTTTGAAAAAATTTAAATTCAAGCTTAAAATACGAAATAGTGGTTCAAAAAAGGTAAATTGAAAATTCCAAGGAACAAATAGAAACAGCCATTACGGAAATTCTAAATAAAATGTTTTCATGTGTTTTTAAATTTTCAACGGGTCTGGAACAACAAGATTGATATATGAACCCTGAAACTGAAGATTCAGGTGAGGATTTCGAAATCTAACTAAATGTAAAGTTGAAACTAAATTATTTCAAGGCAAGCACCTTCATCGGACCAGAACTTGTCATTGACATCGTTTTAGGCTTTGCCAAACAAAAATTGAACACCTGGATAGCAGGAAAATTTATGGACTTCTGGCAGAATCTTCCAGGATTAGCTCACTCCAAGGTGTTTATTCACCCTTCGAAGCTTGATTCCAAACAGTAGGGATGAACTACGATGTCTAACAGGCTTTCTTACAGATCACTGTCATTTGAATAATCATATGCAGAGACTCGAACTGTCGGAAGACAGTGTGTGTCGTTTCTGTTTGGAAAATGATGGAACAGCAGAGCACATACTTTGTGCCTGCCCCGATGGGGACCTGAAAGACCAGTCACCTTACAAATTAATCGGCTTCATTAAGAAGCTGGGTTTATTTGGTCGAGTGTGAATAGGTGTGAGCCACAATAAACCCTTGCGGATTGCGGTGGAAGGTCAAATAGACCCACTCACTTTGAACCTAATCTTACTTAACCCAGTACTCCGCCTAGAGGACAACCTCTAGTGACCTTGAACCAAATGATCCTGACATGTGAACTTGAAGAGTCACAGCAGCTGTTTTGTTTATGAGAATGGTGAAGAATCAGCCGATTATGGCCATTTTCAGCCAGAACCGATCTAATAGATTCATTCAGAAGCTTCTTTGATGTCAAGAAACGTATCACCACAAAGAGAACGCTAAGAACGATACTACGGAAGTGCAGCAAAAGGGCAACATATTTTTATTATTTGTATTTTAAAAATTCCAACTAGAAATTTCGACTTTAATCTCCAAATTTAGACTTTGATCTCAAAATTTTGACTTTTAACTCGAATTTCCACTGTAAATTAGAAGTTTCGAGAGTAAAGTCGAAATTCAGAGTTTTAAAGGAAGAATTTCCGGGAAACAAATAATAAGAATATTCTTCTTTAGAGTAAATTTTCCCGTAGATCTTATCACTTTGGAATACTGTGAACCGTTTGTTTCAGTTTCAATTTTCCGGTGAATATATGGTGTTAATTCATAATCATTATTTTTATACGAAAATAACTAGTTTTCCACGTATTTCCAAAGTGAGTGAGTATCTCCACTACAATCCGCAAAGATTTATTGTGGCTCACGCCTATTCAAGCACAGTCAAACAAATGTAGATTTGAACGATGCCGATTAGTTTATTTAATAACTGATCCAACAGATCAAATGACAGGTGTGAAACTCATCCAAACTCTGAAAACCTGGTTTTCAGAGTTTGAAAAAAGATACAGTCCAAGTCTCTGCATATACACAGCAACAGAAAACCCAATCTCAATCTGAAACAAGACACAAAATGTATTCGCCATTATCGGTTCCTATCGAGAGTTTTCGAGGTGGTCCTACCCTGGACCGTCAATCCTGCTACCGCATGGATTCGGGCACGAAACCGTGTGTTTTGTGTGTCGTTGGCGAAGTGTATCAAGGGGGCGGTGGGATGGGGGCGGTTAGAGCGCTGAGCAGTCACGACACGCTCGCCGGAGTTACATCGGAGCGATATACACGGACCGACAGAGCGATAAGTGGTCCCGTATCACGTACATGCCTTGTTGAGCGCCCCGACGCCACCGCCGACAGTGCCGGATTACAAAGGTTTCGCGTGAAACGGGTAGGGGAGCGGCGACGAGGGTGACGCGGGGTAGTAACCGGAAAACAAAAAGAAAACCGGCGAAAACAGCGTTTTTCCGTTTGAATATTCAAAACTTCTGATTTTTAGCATTCGTCGGTTGTGGACGTGACCGTGAGTCTACACGGCAGTCTAGAAATTAACATAATTTTAAAAATACCATATGGTAAAATAAAAAAATGGGACATTTAAAAATTTCCGCTAGTTTTTAGAAATGATTATTAGAGAAGCGAAAAGTAGACAAATATAATATAATATTCAACGAAAAAGTAATGTGCATTTTTCGCGAGTAGAATACTATACTTTCTGTGTCACTCGTAACAGGAATATTTAAAAATAACATTCATCTCTGAAGGATATCCCGGATGAGAGAAATACCATTGAATTTAATAACAAAAAGCAACCTAAGAAAGCATTATTGATATTTCAGTTTTTTTATTCAATTTCAAATAATTTGAATGATGAGTGGTAAAGAAATGAAAATACTATCGTTAATAAGACTTGAACCCAGAACCATTGGCACTCAAGCCCAGCGTCATAACAAGAAGCGGATAGGAAATCGTTTTGACATAAAACTATTCAATTTTCTAATAACTCACTACACCTCCAGTGCGTGTCTCAATTTGACAACTCAATTGCGCCGCATGCCACAGCCGTCGGTTAGGGGCGCTCCGCGCGTCATGTGAGTGAGTTGTGTTCCAGTTGATATTTTTAAGCCGGTAACGATCATTTTAGAGTTCACGATTCTTTGATTTGTACAATAACTATAAAGTGTTATGATTATGTTTTTTGTTTCTCTAGAAGCATATTTTATACTTAACAATTCTGAGTTTCTTATTTGCCATTGCTATTGACCAATATTTTATTACGTTATTTAATACTTGAAGTGTACCTTTGGGGCTATAATCAACACAAGGGAGGGGCTAGAATTAACTTGTTAATACCTACCCCAGATGTGGGGGCTACTATTAACAGAGTAGCTGAGTGTTTGTGAATGATTATTTTATATGTTTCTTCTTTAGGTATGACAGCATGAAAACTTATAAACTGACAACTACGCGTGGCACCACTTCGATAGATGTTTACGAGCTGGCTGCGCTAGAGATTATTGGAGAAAAAAAGAAATTACAGGGATGTCGCAAAGGAATTTGAGCTCTGCTACGTTTCTCTTTTCAATTTTGTGAAAAAGAAAAAAACGGGTGCTTCAGTAGAAATGTGTTACAAAAAAATCCGGTTAGTCTTCGGTGCTGAACAAGAAGCAATCATAGCAGAGTATTTATTGAAGTGTGCTAATATTTATTTTGGGTTGCTGCCCACTGAAGTTAAAAAAATTAGCATATCAATGTGCTCTATTTTACAATATTGAGAAGGTCCCAGAATCCTGGAAAACTAATGACATGACGGGCAATGACTGGTTTACGGGTTTTGTGAAGAGAAACGAAGCCCCAAATCTGAGGTAACAATTAACAACCACCATTTTTGGGAAAATGGTTCTATCTACGGCATCGTTACTATTAAGTTTGTTTTGAGATCATTTACGTAATACCTAAATGATTTTAGCATCATGTATCTCAAAAATCAAGCCTAAATGTTGAATTGTTTCTTAGCTACAACTAAAAATATATTTTCTGTTAATTGTAGCCCCGGTCTCCCCTACAGGAGCTTGTAAAAGATCAATTACCTGAAGATGTCAAAATAAGTATCACCTGCCTAATGGTTTATTTTTATATCTACTGTATTCATATGTTTCCAAAGTATTATTTGATTTTCATGAATATTAAATTATACATTCTGATTTTTATGCTTCAATGTCTATTATTTGAAATACTGTAACGGTGTACTAGCCTTTGACTTTGAAAAGGCTTTGCCTTCGTTTACCAATATATCAATTGGTTATAACTCTGAAAATACTCGAAACAATCAAAACTCACCTTGAATGGGGCATTGGGCACATAGAGCGGCGGGTCCTTGGCGCTGCCGAATAATTTATCATTCAAAGGAGGGATTCCCTCGTCGGAGTCACAAACACTGTACCGCCCGACGATCCCGTCCGCCGGTTTGGGGTCGTACCCCGCGGGCTGCCCCACACAAAACCCCTTCGCCTTCACCCAAAACCGAAACTTGCTGTTATCTGCGCTGACGATCTCCTCCCCTCGAAGGGTGCGCAAAATTCTCGCGTATTTTTTCAAAGTGATCGTCTTCGTTTTCGCCAGATCGCCGTAGGTTTGGATCACCCACGGCTGGTATGTGGCCAGCATGTCGTCTTTGTTGTCGGCTCCGGATCTCTGCGGTTTTTCGTTGTTGTTTTGCTCGGATTTCGGCGGTTTGGCGGCCGGCTTCTTTTTCGTTGCCTTCTTGGGGGGTTTCGGAATCGATTTGTGGTGTTCCTCCATGTCCTGACTCGCTAATTTCGACGCCATGTTGAATCAATTTCTCATTTCAAGGAAACGAGTTCAATGTGACACGGTTTTTTTTTTCAGTTACACTCACGCACAGGTTGACCGAGTTCGTGCAATTTTTTCCTCGCCAATTAGCAGAGAACTGTCCACAAGTCACCTGCAAAAAATAATTGTTTGAGTTTTTGGGTTATTATGCGGAAAATTACTGTTGGCGTTCCGAAGCTCGTATAATTTCAATGGTAATCACCACTTTTAAAAATAATTAGAAGTAGTCTGTTCATACCTATTGAATCGTCATTAGGTAATGTCCGTCTAAAAACTACATATATTCAACTTCAACAGTATATTTGTTCGTCCACTTTCAATAAAATGTCATATTTCGTTGAAAGGCCCTTAAGTGCTACTTTTTGTACTTCCAGGAATCGAATAATTGAACGTTGCCATCTATGAACATTGCAGTAGGATAGTTTTTTGCCAGATCTTAATTTTTTCATTTAAATCAACCCGTAAATAATCCGACAAAATCTAAGCTCATGTGCGTTTCGCTAACCAAGTTAGCATCATCAGGAGATGACTGCGACGTAGAGTTTTCAATATGTCAATTCTACGCCCTAGGTTCCAAGTTCTACTGATCAAAATAAATTTAAACAAAATAAAATATTTCCAAAAACGCTGTTGGCGCCAACAACATAGGCAGAATTAACTTCAGTGAAGAAACCTCCACTGACACCTGTCGGATACAATCCAACGCCCTTCATGGTATTAGCCAGAGGAGTAGTTGTTTTCTGATAGGTGTCAATCTATTAACCTACAGTGTAGGGAGTTGAGACTGCATGGCTTGAACAAATTATTCAATCAAGTTTTCATCAATATCAAAAGTTTTCACTAGTTTTCCATCACACAATATGAACTATCAAGTCCAAGCATTGCGTCGATCAAATTTATCGATGAAAATTTTATATTGGTAATTCATGAAGCAGGTTTTCAATAGACGGTCAATTAGTCGGTATATGAATTTAATTCATTCAGGAAGCGAGGGATTATTTTGATTAAATTGGCGATGTTTGAACATACATGATGGAATGTGTTTTCATTGGAAGTTAGTCAATAATTACTGCGATTGGTTTTTTTGAATTCAGGTGATACCAAAAATGTCTAAAAAGTTAATTGTGTATCAGATGATTATCGGGTGGATAGAAAACGTACTAATTTACTGAATTGTGTAATAAATAATGTTTTCGATAGGTATAAATTCCCAACTCATATTCTTTTTAAACAAAGGCATTTCATTTGTCGTTTCTTCCACGGTTTTTCTTTTACAGTTTTTCCTTTGGAAAAATCTTTCTAACTTTATTTGTTGCGAAAAATTAGAAATGAAAAAAAGCGATAACCATATTTTAAATTCGATATCTGCGTGGTTTAAAACTTGAATTTGTTTGGAAGAAATCCTTTTGCATCTTTTTCAATTTTGTGGTTTTGCTTCACTATTTATGTTATTAGTTCCAAGTTCCTCATTTGTACCATTCAACATATTTGATATAAGAAGTTGGCCAAAAAATGGTAAAACATAACTTTATATGATTTTTGAAGCTTTCAATTCAAACTGTTCAAACTGTTCTAAAGTTGTTTGTGGGCTCTGGTTCTCTCTAATTCCTTTACAGTGAAAGTTGCAGTAAAAGACGCCCCGAGTATCTTCTGACGTTGATGCCATACACGGCGTCTTCACTTTCTCAAGCCGCTATAAGGACACCAATGCATTCGTGGTTCAGTCTAGCACCACTGATGAGACCTTGACGGGTCGAAACAGCGCTGTGTGGTGTTCACTCACGAAAGCTTTGTTTTTGTTTTGGGAAAGTGCTAGAAAAAATGTTCTCAAATGTATGCAAGAGTGTATATTTCCAAAAACATTATCCGTACACAGGCAAATCCAGAGAGAGACTTGAGAATTTCCGCTCTCTCTCTTTTGCTAGTACCGTACTACATAGCGAAATAGAGAGAGGGCAGAAATTGTCAAGTCTCTTCATAGATTTGACAAGCCTTTCCTATATTCAAACTACATTTACACTTCACTACTAGTAATGTTAGGTCAGCTTCCCTCTGTAGCGCCGAAGATTTATGGGGTTAAAGTGTAGAACGTTTTTAGTTATTCTAGTAACTGTTCTGTAGGTAAAACCGAATGTGAAACCTTGATCAAATGTACAAATGTGTAGGTACAAATGTACAAATGGCGCTGGCAACCATTTTTGAATTTCCAATTTTTTTTTTATAAATTCAAATTTCATTTTGTACCTTGAATTGTAAACCTTGTGTTGTTGCCTTCAACATAAATTACTCAGCTCATAAGCTCCTTGGGAATTTGAAAATCTCATTTTGGTGTACAATTATGTCGAATTCACTTGTCAACGCATTGATTCCTGAGAACAAACGTCACATTTTCTAATTCACTATACTACTACTTTTCTCTATTCATATTTGAATAGAATAGTTCTACAAAAATATTATTCGAAAGCACCTTGAAGTATAAAAAAACGTTAGTGAGTACGGTGGGACTTTAAACCAAGTTTCTGCTTACAAAGACAAAAAAATATATGAAGGAAGCCTGCTTCATACGACAAGAATGTCAAGAATATCTGTATCTAAGTATGGTAATTTTACTTATGAAATGAAAAACCAATATTAATAATTCACAAGATATAGACTGTGGTGCAATAGCCCATTTTAATAACATTTTCAAGGAAGAACACCCAAAATGGAGAACATTTTTGTGTGAAAATGATTTCAAAATACATCATCAAAACAGACAAAACTGATGTTTTAGTCAATTTCTTGTTATTTGAGGTAAATTTAGGAATAATGATTTCCTACACTTCCAGAAAAGTTGATTTATTATGTGTATAAAGCATCTTGAAAACTATATTTTTTGTTAACTCAGAAAGTCGACCTCCAACATGAAATATATTAATTGTCATATGATATATTATGGTAACACAAACCAAGTAGCATTGTAGCGAGATTGTGGGTAATTGAATTTCCAAATTCAAATGGTTTTTCGATAGCTGCGTTTCTGCTACATTTCCAATACTAGACGAATAATACGACGCAATTTTTGGTGGGGAACTCAAAATCTTCAAAATCGAAAATTATTTGCCGATATGCTTGTCACAATCGTTAATACTGTCAATATTATTTTGGTGTTTCTTTCGTTATGTAGGAGACTATATATAATTCTTGTTATTCTAGTAGCATCAGTTGAAAATAATCCTTTTTTTGAAGCACAATGACTAAATATATAAATGTCAAAAATGTATAGTTATTCCACGGTAAAATATTCGTTTTGAGGGCACACGGCGATTTTGAGAAAATATTTGAGTGTACTTACGTCTTTTGATACGTAGGTTACGAATCCGAAAAAAAAGCGGCGCTCTTTTTCACAAGATAAACTATTTAAAATCACATTTATTCACTAGGTCACCTTTACACCTTGTTCCTCCTTAATTGACACTTTTCAATTCAACAATCAACATTTTTCTTATAAAAAACTAATGCTTCGTCTGATGCCATTCTTCTATTTCTAGGTTAGTTACTAATGACATTTCAGAAAAAAGTTGTTGGTATATGCCGCCGCCTACTCTTTCAAATTCGTAGATTTGGGTTTTTAGTTTGACGTGAGTGATCAGAAAAACACAAAATGAATTTGAACGAAATTAGGATTATTTTGCGGAATATAAGCTGCTGTTAGTTTACTTCTTAACACGCACTTCTTAACACACCACCGAAAGCCAATTTACGATCTAAAGAATGAAGACAAAAAACATTTGAATTACTTTAGAAATATTGACAACATTAGTCGTACCAACTATGCCATTAACCTTAAAAACGTAAAATACAGAGATATATAACCAAAAAGCAGCTCCGTACATTTTTGTTTACTCAAAACGAATATTTACCAACATCTGAATAACTACTAATAATGGTATTTTAACTGCACACATTACTGCAGACTATAAAAATTTCTGTGATTTATCGAATGATATTACAAAACAACTTAACAATTAAGTATATTTCAGTTCATAATAAAACCCAAATTACCTGCGTCGCGTACTCCAAAACTTCCAGGAAAACTCACTCACAGTCCGCAGAACCAGAAGCGCGTTTCACGAGTTCGGTAAAAACAATCGCTGGAACAGCGTGAATCGACCACGCGCGCACTATATCGTGATAGAAGCAGATACTAGAGTGTCGACTGAGCGTGTCCCGCGACTCGAACTGGTGCGTTTGCGAAATGATGCGGCGGGCTAGCGTACCGGCCGGCGGGACCCTTTCCGATGCGTCCCTTCCTCCTCCGCGACCCCGCCAGCGTACGCGAGGCGGACCGGCCCGTGCGGGGATCCGGCGGAGGCGCCATCGCGGTGGACAAGCGGTGTCGATTCGAGTCAGCCGAGATGGATCGGTCATTAGGCGGACGCGCGGGTCACGGTCGGGTTAACGGTGTTATGCAAACTGCTTCGTAAAAAAAATCGCCAAGAAGCAGATACGTCGACGAAATGAGACACTCGGCTATGTTTTGCGCTCAGGAAAAATGCAATAATCGTTTGAGGTGGCTTTCTGATTAAAGACATTATCGATAGGAAGAAATGTTTGTCATGTAAACTGAATGAAAATTGGAGTAGTTACCTACAGAATTTAATTTAAATGTTCTCGAAAAAAAAATCTAAAAATTTGTTTAAAATCTGTTTTCCGTTAATCAGCTGTCGCCTCCATACGAACGACAACTCTCAAAAGCTGAGAAACTTGTGCGAGCTAAGGACTAACGAGGTCTTACCTTTTAACGTGTAATTCCTAATACGGTTGCAGAATCATTCCAACGTCAACCAGATAAATTCTCCCGAGAAAAATATCTGGTCGAGGCGAGAATCGAACCCACGGTCTTCCGATCGTGAGTCGAGCGCACTACCAGTGCGGTCAATTCCACAATTCCAAAAAATTAAAAAGTTATAGAAAGTTTGGAAAGGAAGTGATTTCAGACTCGTCTCGTATGTTATCAAGAATGTCATGAAAAATAATTTGAACTTCAAGTAAACGTTGGCGACGCGATAGTTTTGAAAAATATCCAAATAGACTTACAATTGTGTCGTTGAGTATGATTCTGAAACTAAAATTTGGTGCTCCGATTTATTCTCGCAAATACGGCTACTCAAATGTCGAAACTGAAAGGGCACCTTTTTTTTAATCGCATACTTCAGACTATTATTCGCCCATTTCAAATGTTTTCAAAAAGGGTATAAAAAATCTTTGGATTTCTATATACCACTCCATCTCGATTTCCACATTTTTTGTATCAAGATAGAGTAGTAGAAAGCCAAAAACTTTCTTTCCTAATTCAAATAAAAAAATCTATTTAATCAGAATGACTTCTTTTGGAATCATGTTCAAAATAATTATAATAATAAACTTTTGTTATTTTTTGTTGTCAGTTTCAGGAAGTCTTAAAAATTAAAATTATACTGCCACTTTTTGGAAAGCTCTCTTTTTTATTTATTTATTTATTTATTCATTTACGGCAATGCCTATTTTTTTACAAGATAATTAACAAGTTCTCACATATGTATTTAACAGTAATATAAGCTAGGTTTAAAGAAAAAATATATGAAATAAAATAAAAAAATCGTAAAAATAATGAATAACAACAATCTTTTCAGAGTCTTTTTGAATGTTTCCAAAGAAGAATTAAAAAATTCTAAATCTACATTGTATGTATTTGCAAGTCTCAAAATTCTACCTACAGATTCATTTCGGCCATAGTTGGTGCGATAAAAGGGTACTTTGAAGATTTTCGAATTTCTTGTTCTCCTCCGGCCAGAAAAGAGAGAATCTCTGGAAGAGGTATTGATTGGCAAGCGCGATTGCAATATCTCCATTCTGGAGCTATTGCAAAACAAACTAGTGAGGATGATTGTGAATGCTCCAGTCGTCAGGCCCTCATGTCCCCCTTTAACGGACGAGTAGCTTTTTCAAACATCCTACCCCAGCCAGGTAGGGGTATCCCGTGAAAGGGTGGTACTGATGCCTAAGGACTTCATACCGCCATCCTCTCAGTCATGAATCGATTTGTCCTTCTTCGACAAAAACCAGCCGAAAAGGTAAGGGAGCTGGGCTCCAATCCGTTTGAAACGAAGACAACTTTCCACTATCCTTGTCTATGTGTGACTTGTTGTGACCCATAGGGTTACCAGGCTATGTTGATGCTCTCCTTTGTTAGTAATATTTTTATTTCATCTGATGATTTTTATATATAAGGGATTGTTTTGTAGGTGTGTTATTTTCAATGTGGAGGACTACTTGGTTATTGGGCTGTTTGAAGTTTTTTTCTGAGGATATGATGAATAATATTCGAGTTGAAGTTGTTGTTTTCTGCAAACGACCCGAACGCCAATAAAATATTTGGTTTGTTATTCAAAAATTGGGTAGACCCGATAAAGCATTATATTCCACCTATCGTAGCTGTGGCAAATCAAAACCAAATCACAACATTTTTTCAAACACCCTGTTAGCGTTTTGCATTCATTACGTTTTACTATCAGAAAGTATAGTTGATATAGTTTATGTGCAAGAAATGCTAAACAGTGTTGACCTATACATATATTTTAACCACGAAGTGAT
>WOGM01000411.1:0-13000 GCA_015342125.1 Leptinotarsa haldemani | reverse complement strand
TAATATTATAGAAAATCAGATTCCTATCTGCTTCCTATATAGAGATATGGAACACCGCGCCACTGTTGCAGGACCCTGTATATCTATTGGTAGCCGGTTGGTAGTTGGTTAGCGTGAAGGTCGGTTTGATCTGACCCCAACTGTGGGAATACTCCATTTCCACTTCGTATCGTCCGATTCGTGCAAGTATTTCTATGTTGAAAAGGAAGACCTCGTTATTCCTTAACTGATACAAGTTTCTGAATCTGGTAGATGTCTTTCGTGAGGGGTGTCAACAGAAAGACAAGCATAAAATGGTCGAAGTCGTGCAAACCTTGCAATTGCAGCTAATGATAATGATGTGAATAATTATGCAGAAGAGGAAAAGGATAGGGAAAAGGTTGGAGAATTTTCAATGCTGGATGCGTGTTTGTGACGTACGGTGACGAGGTGTTGTGCTTCCACTTGAGTAGACGCGAAGAATACGGCGTAATAATATCTGGGGATCAGGATAAGCCATTTATGCAGGGTGTTAGCGGTGCGTGAGTTGCAGTGTATTGCATCTGGCACATGTATTGTTTGGATATGCAACTTTCCCACAAATTTAGTTGTTGGATGTTAGGCGATTTCGGTGAGGTTTTATTAAATTTTGGCTTGTCATCGGTGAGCCAATTTGTCCGAATAGTGTGATAATGATTTCAACATCGTAAAATATATTAATCGGGAAAGAAGTGAACGTCTAATTAGGAATTTGAGGAATTTTGAGTGACTAAAATTATACACAACCTGTTATGAAGTTACTTAAGTGACGTCACGAAAATTGACTCATTACAGAACACAAAACTAAGAAATAGATTTGGTGTAAGTATCATAAAGTTTAATTGTAAATCACCAAGAGAAAAATATCTGATTACGTCGGAAGTGAAAACTATTTTTATTTTCATCAGTATATTTTCAATATCTTGATTGATAATACTTGATTTGTTTGGATTTGTTTATGTTTCTTTCTGAATGTCAAACTTTTATTTCATTGGATTGAATATTTTTGATTGGAGATAATAATGCTAGTGTGAACAAATTTTTATCAAGTCTCCTTTCACTTTTGAGGGAAATTCCCCTACTATGATGAATGAAAATTTTGCAATATTGGAAAATTAATAATATCAAATGCCTTCGCTAGTGAGAAATACTTAAGTATTTCTATTTTCTGTATCATTATCAGTGGTCAACTTTTTCTATGATAATTTTTCTGGAAATGTCGCAAAATATATTTTTCGATAAAACCATTTTTCAGTTTTATTTTTCATCTATAGTATCAAAATAATTTTTTTGATATATGATAAAATGAATGATGATTATGATATTTCTGAGTTAAGGGGTTTGATATTCTTATCTATTTTCGAAAAATTCTTGTGTCTGATCTCTAAACAGAAATTTAATAAACATTTTTATCATGAAAATTTGACTTGTAATTGTTTACTAACTAATTGTACAAGGTTTGGTGAAATTATTACATCCTCAGTGTATCTATGGAATTTTCAATAATTTATTCCAAGTGTTTGAAAATTGAATTGAAAACGAATTTAGTCATATTATTTTCCATTTTCCATTTCATACAGTTCTTCAGATATATCACCAACTTAAAACTGATAAAATCATGGCCTATTGGAAAACATTTTTTTTATGAATAAAATATGCAAAAAGTGCATCAATCAATCAGTCTCGAAGATTTGACTAAAGATTTTGTTACTATCTTCTCTCTACCAAAATCAACACAAATACTAGGTGTACATTGTTATAATAACAACAAAGATACATATTGAGACAACGCCGAAACGTTTGAAAAAGTGTCAAGTCATTCAATTTCAATAATAAAATTACTAAACCATAAAATAGGAAAATTAGATGTTAAGTACTGAATAGAAAAACCGTACTAAGAATGTACCTTCGTAGTTGAGGAAATTTAAAATTTATTTTCAAGTTACTGTATACATATAGGTAACAAATTGGTTCCGTGGTTTACTGAGACAGGCTTGCCTGGCAATCTATGTTGTTTTTCGCACCACATCGTCAGCGGCCACTGAAATTCGCCTAGACCCATCTTCTTCCATATCTTCCTGAAAAGAAAGGTTGGATGAATCATTCAGAATTGTATATATTGCTAATTGCACAAAACATATTTATGCCGAGCTTAGTAGAATACGGGTCGTCAATGAAAGTCACAACGTTCTGCGAATGACCTCCGACTTATTGCCTCCAACTGTTAACTACGAACCGCCGCATCGTATATAGTCGTTCACGAGCAGAGAGGATTGGATCCTCCAGGAGGAGGAAATATGAAGTGCAGATGGCTGTGTATTCACAGACGGGTCAAAAACACCTTCAGGTTTTGGTGCAGGTGTACACAGCCGCTAACTCAGGGCAAATATATCAACTGTCTAAAGACCTATGCGAACTGATTTGTGTGTGAAGAGATTGGTAGAAACGAAGCTCATACATCTCTCTAAGTTGGTGGTAAACTGCCTTTCAATAAATTCAGGATATTTGATCTGGAGTTTCTGTTTGGAAAATAATGAAACAGCAGATCAAATATTTCATATCTGCTGCACTGCCGATCGAATCAGATTCTCAAGCTGAATTTCACTCACCATCTGACCCGTAAGATTACTCACCATTGAGAATAATCGGCTTCGTTAAGAAGTTGGACTCATTTGGTCGAGTTTCGTTAGATCTGATTGAATGGGCAGCAGTGATGTATGAATTTAAAATGAATATTCAAATTCAATGTTATTAGTTGATACTATTGTAATGAGATTATAATGACCCAATGAAAACGAAGCTGAACCGTTATTGAGAACTGAGCTGTGGGAATCTAAACAAGTTCAATCCAAATCCAAAAGTATGAGGCCGAATTTGAAAATTCAGAATCTACTGTAATTTGAAAATTTTGTGGTCAATGTCATCACTGTTTGGAGGGAAGGAAGTGTAAGACTGAAAAATATCGGAAAATAGTGGGCATTGATAAAAAATCGACGAATCTTTGCATTTTCGTTAATTGTTAACGAATTTCTTGATAACGGCTCTTTTTTTTTGTTTGGCCACCTTGTATATATTCATGCTAAGTTCTTATAATCTTTTTTCACATTTCTGTCGATTTCCACAACCTCATATTGTTAATGATTAAAAATTCAAAAGGAACCAGGAAGAAATCATTCGTGAAATGTAATTCAATTTCTCAATATGGAATTGTTCAATTTCTAAAACCACAGTGATTTCCTATTCGGTAGACCGAACTCGATTCGACGGGAGCTCCCGGGGACAATGCCTTCTTGATGATAATCACTACTTCTGAGGCGGTTTGAATTGTGAAAATTAAAGCGGAAACTTTAAAATTCGATCCCGGCGAAACGCTGGCAAGGGCATATATTAATTTGGAGGGAATATTCGGGAAGAATTTGCTCGTTGATCGAAATACGGTGTGGAAAATTTCGGAGTAAATGATGCGGAACATAGCGGGGATTCTTGAGGCTTCGATGCTTTGTTTTTTTAATGGAAATATTCGACTCTTCATACCCAAATGAGTTGACTCCATTTTACATGTTTAAATTCAAATTAAAAGGGTTTGATTAGGAGAACTTTTATTTTCAATGATATGAAAACTCAAAACTTAACAAGAGTTGACATTCCTTTTTGATTTTTGATTTTTCATTGCAATATTCTCAAACGAAAAAATTGATTACATTCCAATTAACGTTTCTTCAATGAATTACTGGATTCGTTCTTCTGTAATAGTTTTCGAAAATTACTTCAAATATTTAGAAAAGTTTCAAAATTTTTCGATTGGAAAATTTATCAAAAGCAACTATTAACAGATCAGTACGTATTACAATATCAATTATCGATTAACACCTACATATTGATTGATGTAAAAATATTTGAGTGTGAATGATTTTGAAAATACTTTTGTAAAAACATATCGGCCTTCTACTTCCCCATCATCATATAAAAAGTGTTAACATCCGAAGAAAAATAGAGAAAAAAGTACACATGTGTGTACAAGTACACACACTCTTCATGAAAATGTGTGAATTATATACAGAAGTACAAACTAAATTCTGAAAACTAATGTGTAACTGGATGTTCATTTATTGAAAAGTATTTGTTTTGGATGAACTCTTTCTTCCAATTTGTATATGCATGAATCTTTATGCATACTGATTGACACACCATGAAATGTTTTTTTATGTGTATTTCGTTTTTTCTTTCTTTTCATTGAAAGTTGTCCACTTTTTATATAATGATGAAGAACAAAAAAGCCAAAACGTTTCTTTCCTAAAATATATTTCGTTTGAGTAGTATCTGAGTGAGTTGATTTGTTATAGTTGATCCCTAGTTATTAGGATCAGCATTTATTGAACCTCTTTTGAATAATGATTACTCTTCCATTTTATCGTTGTAACTCTAGGTTTCAACCAATCTTCAAGATACTGGGAACTGAAACTTGAGGAATTTGAAAGAAAAATGAAAGATTGGAAAACTGCTATGAAAATATGATTTTTCACGTAACTTGAATTTCGAAGGCAGAATGATTCGTTAACCCCAAAGATTATTCATTTTATCGTATTATAAAAATCATAGCATCTTTTGAAGATTTTTTCAAGATGTTAATTTTTAGAAATTCACGAAAAACACAACAAAATGAGAGAAAAAAATTGATACATAACCTTATATTAGAAAAACATTCAAACATCTCATATGAATGTTCCCTGAAATTCAGCTGTAGATAAAGCTTTAAAGAGGGATACGTATCCGTATCTCTTGACATATTACATATTAATCTTCTGAAAAGAAGCAAGACTCCTCCACATGTATGTGCCAATAGAAAATCTGTTAAAACCATAGAAATATATATTCAAAATTCAAATGGATTCAAAAACGTGCTAATAAGTCAATTATTTATCCCTATCATCTTCAGTCTTAAATTGCTGGACAGGAAATTTGAATATAAAATCTGATTCTTTTTCTCAAGTAAGGACTAATCATCTGATGCTTTTTACAATGATTATTTATTCAAATCCGACAACTGAAACTGACTGATGCATTGTTTAAGCTTGTCGCCTATTTCTCGGGCACAGCACGGCGCTGTACGTCGCCATCAGGAGACGTACGACGACGACTTGTCCAGCTACAACCAACATACTATCACTAGCATATATACTAGCATATATATCACTAGCAGTTCTGACAAAGAAGTTGTCATTATTGTGGTGCAGCATTATTGAATATAGAAGAAAATTGTCACACTAGAGATTTCAATTTTACCTTTGAAAGGAAAGATATTCACAAACAAATCACCTAAAATTACAAACACGTGTTTCTGGTTTATTTACATATAACTTCGTCAGTAATGATATCCGTGCAAGAAAAGGTCATAATGCGCTACCGAAGAGTACATATTAATGGAATATCACCCGATAATTCCGAAAAGGGATGAATGTATTGTAACTTAAAATACCTCCTTCCTTATGAAGTTATGACTCGCCAGACCCATTTCAATGATATTCAAGTACATTGAACGTAGGAGTTGCCTTCAGGGTGAATTGAAGTGAGTATCTATATAAGTCTGCTTTGAGTTAGTCATCATCCAGTTCCAAATGTTTCTATATACCACAGGAAATTGCAACTCCTTTAATGAATCGCGGAAACGATTGCTTCGAGAACATAATTTCCCATCCTTTCTTTCGCCGACTCCTATTTCCCCCATCCACCTCGGACTATTTCACATATGACCGAACTTGAATGGCCAGACCACGCTTTGGTGATCCCATTCAAAAAACTACCCCTCGCGCCCCTTTTTATACCATACCGTATATTTTATCTCGTTCTTTCTGCATAGAAAGGGATGCATCGATTCTTTTTATCTTGTCTGAATCAGAAAACTCAATTGACGTATGTTCGAATACATGTAAAATGAAGTTTTGCCAAATCAGCTATCACTATTTGGGATCTAGTGTGTCAGAAACAGGGCGACTTCGTGACATGTGGCCTGTGGCCTCAACAATACCACATGCAATTCCATTAATTTCATTAGCGTAATTGACGGAGCCGGTTTAAAAAATTCGTAATCATACGCTCGCTGCGCGCATTGTGATGATGTGGACTATTTCCAAGAGCCGAATTTGAATATTTAGAGCACAATAGGGGCATATTGGTTATTCACCATTAATAAATGCCTGTTATTGCAGAGATATAGTTTTCACTCTTCCAAATCTATGCCATTCGGAATTTGATATTGAACAGCAGTTTTGAGTAATGTCTACATTTTTTTTTACTGAAACATAACACACTATTTTGATGTGATGCTTTGTTGAAGATGTCCAAACATCACCTGACAATATAAGGTTTTTTCAAAAGTTTTGAAAGATCGATAGAAATTGTCATGTTTCGAGGTCAGTTCTATTTTGCTTTTGCGCAACCAAAGCGATTCTTTTTTGTTCGGATCGTTCCGTGTGATGAAAACTGGATCCTCTACTACAACAGGAGACATTCAAGACAGTTGTTAAACACCGATAAGTCACCCAAGCACTTCCCCAAAGCACAATTCGCCGAAAAAAGACCATGGTTACTCTATGGTGGTCAGCGCCGGCTGATGTAATTTGCTAAAACTTTCTGCAACTGGAGTAACCATCACAGCAGAGTCCTATTATGAGGAAATCGAAGGAATGTATCAAAAATTGCCTCAGCAGCGACCAGTACTGGTCAACAGAAAAGGTATGATCCTGCTCCACGAAAACGCCCGTCCGCATGTTTTACAAATGACCACCCTGAAATCAAACGAATTGAGCGTCAAAGTTCTGCCTCACTCACCATACTCCTCAGACCTCTCGCCAATCGACTATTATCTTTTCAAACACTTCGATAGCTTTCTTACCTGAAGAATCGAATCTCAAGAAATGGCTCCTCATAAAAACGGACAAAACTTCTGAAACAACCTAATACAAGTGATTTATATGTCATGAAAAGACCTAAAAAAAGTTTCAGCTTGTGATGAAAGTAATCAAAACGATTTCAATGCTAGATAATTCCTGGCGTCAGTTTTTTCTAGCGGAATGCAGTAGTTTAGGCTAGAATTGAAAAATTTAAAAAAAAAGAAGCATTTGTTTCAAACAGTTTTGTTATCAAGTAAATATAAAATCTCGAAATCTAAAATTAGTATATATCCTCGTCTTTTCTAATTTAAACCACGATATACGATATGCGAATACGATAAAATGTGCGAAGACAACAAAAAACATTAAAAAAATTATAGTGGGGTTATAGTAGGGATTCATTACTTGACCTATTTCTGTAGAGAGTAGGAAGGGTGAGTGTAGGCCCACAGCACTTAGGCCACAAGTGTACATCCTACCGAGGAGTTGTCCTCCATGATCATTGTCCATCCTGTCCTTTCCAGGAAGGTGGACAGGCCACTGGGAGACATCTCTTTTATATCGGCAGGTGTAGGCCAAGACTTGCCGAACACACACCCTCTTATAGACGATAACTCTGGACACTCGCATAGGGCATGCCTGACAGTTTCATCTTCCTGTTCACACATCCTGCATAGAGGTGTGTCCACTAGTCCCATACTATGGAGGTTTTTCCTTAGTTGACAGTGGCAGGTCAGAAATCTTACTGTTTAGCGTAGATTTTTCCTGGTCATCGCCAGATATTTCTTCGGCGCCAGCTTCCCAGGGTCGCTCAGAGTGTTCCTGGCAAGTTTGCGTCCTTTGATTCCATCCCATCTCTTTAGGATTTGAGCATGGGTGGGGACGTTTAGCTACTTCTGCAATTGTCGAAGTCATCAGACTGTAGGTGTCACTGGTTCCTTCCTAAAATTCTTAGTCCAGCCGCTTCCTTGGCTAAAGAGTCGGAAAGGCATTACTTTACTCCTCTCGTGCCCTTCAACCCACCTCAAGATAATGTTATTATCTCAACTACTTGACCTAATTTTCGAGCTAATTTACTAAATTTTGACCTATCAAATTCTAGTCAAGTAGTTCTTGGAAAAAATTAGGGCAATTAATTAAAAAAGCAAAATATTTAAAACTTTTCTTTTATTGAATATATTGATTTTCAATAAGAAACAATTGAAATAACATGAATATATTTTTGTAACTTCTTTCGTGATATTGTTTCCCACATAATACATAAAATGAATACTACACTATGAGATTTTCACAACAAAACATGTTTCATCATACAATAGCTTCTTCAGGCGTATACATAACATTAATGCGTTATGTAACATTGTATATTAAAAAAGGTTGTGATTTTGCAAATTGTTCTGTGGTAAAATGTTTTTAAAAACATTTCATGCATTTTATGACAATTCCATTACACATGAATTGAAAATGAATTTTGGTCAAAACAGAATAAAGAATAAAGTAGGATTCTCTTAACTTCGGTAACAGAACAGAATGATTAAGGCAAAAAAAATGAAAATATGTCAAATCATATGATGTATATTAGGCAATCATTTATTAGATATTCAATTCTTCAAATGATTTTCCATTATGTGCTACCCAGCAAATTGGACATCAGGCTTCGAACTGAATCATTTTTCAACTTTAGGTTACAGTTATTTCTGCCTTTGAGAAATATCTTTCGATAGAGGTAGAACTGTGGAAATGAGAGAAAGTATCTCGTCATTTTTAATATATTTTGATATTGATATTGATACCTTTCCCACCATTCAGATACATTCTTCAAATTATCAGATTGTCGTTCATTGAGATGTTTGTCAACTATATATCTTCAAATGATGTTTTCGATATGTAGAATTTTTGTCAAGGTTTTAAATTTGAACCACGACCATCTAATGTTATAAGTTAGTCGTTTTTGTAGCCTTCAACTTCACCTATTATGATTTCACTGCAAACAAATTTCAGAATTTTTATATTGCTTTTCCTAAAAAGTGAAAAGTTACATAATAAGCCAGCCTGATGCATAGTTCGATGATGTGTCACCGTTCAATATGATAACATTACTTCAAAATAACGGAATTCTTCTTGATTATGTTCTCGAACATATTATACATGAGTAACATTGTATATATTTAATCCGCTCATCAAATCAGTGGTATTTTTATTATTATTGTTACAGGTTTCGTCGATAAATCGAGTTCTCAGAAATTTGGCATCGCAGAAAGAACAGCAGGCTTCCGCACAGAATGAATCAGTTTATGACAAATTGAGAATGTTCAATGGACAGACACCAGGTTGGGCCTGGTACCCAGGAACTCCAACAGCTCCCCATCTTGGCCTTCCTCCAACGCCAACTGCTCTCACCAGCCAAATTTCAAGGGATGATCTACAAAAACGAGGTGAGTGATTTGTAGTTAAACTTTTTAGAAATTATTTCTATGAATTTTAGTTTGGAGAGGACAGTAACGAAAGTTGTTCCTTTGGATGAAATGTCATGATTTTGAGATGATCATGTGAAAATAGAAAATCATTGAATAGCAAATAATCGATTCAATACATTTCGGCTTTAAGTAAAGATTAGTTCATTGTGTAAAATGAAAATTTTGAACAATAAAGCACATAATATATACAAGATATATTACGACTTTCTATGAAGTTACTAAAACTTTTCAAAAGTATGTTGAATGAAAACTATCATATGTTTGAAAATCTGATTAAAATCGGTTTTCCGTTAATCAGCTGTCGCCCCCCTCCGAACGAAAAACTCTCAGAAGTTGAGAAGCTTGTGCGAGCTAATGACTAACGAGGTCTTACCTTTTAACGTGTGATTCCTAACACGATTGCAGAATCATCCCAGCTTCAACCAGGAAAATATCTGGTGGAGGCGGGAATTGAACCCACGGCCTTCCGATCGTGAGTCGGGCGCACTACCACTGATGCGGCCAATTCCACAATACTTGATTAAAATCCATAACGTATTGAAAAAACACTTCATTGTGAGATTTCCCACAGTTTTTCAAAATCGCAACACGCGTTTCGCCATACAATGGCTTCTTTGGGCGTCTAGTAAAGCGTTTTGCAAGGAGTACACAGATCGATCTGCAGATGATTCAAAAATGAGTCTACTAGAATAGCGTCTTTAGGTCACAATAAACTCCATTTCATCATCACTTCCATCTCAGATTTGATTCTTCAAGAGTCAGCAAATTGAACAAGATATCCCAGATACTTAATAGAGCAGCAGAAATTGGCTACTTTCCATTGTGCTTTCATAGTTACCCCTATTTTCAAGAGTGGATGTGGACATAAAGTAGTTAACTATAGAACAGTATCTTTATTAACAAATCTCAGTAAAATTCTAGAAACAATTATCAAAGTGAGGCTAAACTCATTCATACAATGACAATACAATACAATACAATTTATAATAACGTAAGGACAGACAATTCTGCTTTCTCCCTCCATAGGTTTTTTGGAGACACCAATACGTCTTGGCACAATCATGTCACTGGAATTGCAAAGGCTGCTTCCCAAAAGCTTAGAACACTCTTCCGAACCAGAAAACTGTACACACCTCAGCAACTTTCGATGTTTTATATTGCTCAGATCAGACCTTCTTTGAAGTATTGTTCTCATGTATGGAGCTTCGCCCCTAAGCACACTCTGAAGCTTGTGGATTCCATCCAGGAAAAAGCCATCCTTCTGATTGTAGACACACGGACTGTGGCTGCTCATCTTTTTGAAGTTCAACTTACTACACCTCAAACTTCACTATCCAAGAACTCTTTCATTTGGAGAACTGCGTATATGTGGAATAAACATAATGACGTAACATTGCATTACGCAGTTGTCACTTCAGTATCTTTTAGTATGCAATTCCAAATCCGGTTAAGCGTTACCGCCTCCTCTTTTCTATTGTAGTTTTCCGTATATTCTATGGCTTTCCGTGCAAGCCGACTGTGGTCTTCATCATCGGGGGCAAGTAGTTTCACATTTCTAAACAAAATCGTTTTCCTTCACTAAGTGCGTGTTCTACAGTTTTTCTGATGTTCATTCAGCCTTGTACCCATGGCTCTTTTGGTGGTACCATTATAAACTTTTCCACAGGTGCATGGTATAGGATATACTCCAGTAGCTGATAAGGGATCTCGTTTGTCTTTCGCAGATCTCAGACTCAGATGTATTTTCCTAGTGGGCTTGAACACTGTTTTTATTTTATGCTTCCCTAAGATTTTTCCGATTCTGTCTATAACCCTGGAAATGCATGTGCAACCGTTTGAGTTTTCTTCTTATTTTGACTTGTGATTCATAGGCTTTTTGATTTCGGTTACGCAGTTTCCATTCGATCTTAAAGCCACTTGAAGATGATCCCATTCCTTTTGTAGGTGTTCCAGTGTTCTACGGGCTCGTTCCGCCTTGGTGTTGATAATTCCCCGCTTTTCAATCAGATGGCGTTATCTGCATGCACTCTCGAACCACTATCGAAACGCCCTGAAGTAACTTGGCTCGGAATCTTTTAATTTTCATTTGTTGTTAATATTTTTTTGAATTTTTGTCTCGTGTTAATAGTTCTATTTTTTGATTTTTCGTTATATCTTGTATTTTATTTCATCGTAGTTTCAGTTTTTTTGTTTAATATAATTGTTATTTTTCAGCTAATCTATTTAATTTTTTACAGATTCTTTCAAGAATTTCAAATTAATTTATATTATATTAGACAATGGAACTCCGAACTAATGAAACGCAACTACTTTCATATAAACATCGCTATTGAATAGCGAAACACGTGTTGCGGTTTTGTGAACTGTGCATTGAAATCTCACAATAAAAGGTTACTTGCATATAATATTGATATCCCAATAACTGGTTCAGAGCTCTTATGTGTTTGTTGATCGGTGCTTGGTGAATTCTTCAAAATTATCAGTTTTTTCCTGCTCGTCAGTTTTTTTTTAATTTAGTTTCAGTTCGACATGTCATATATTAATGAACAACTCTTATATGGCGTGAGTTCCATCAATGCATGAATTGAATATCTCAATAAGACGATCTTAACCTCCAAGATGAATAAAATACGAGTTATGTTCTATTATAAAAGCCTTCTACCGATTTCCTTTCCTAAACATTTCATTATAAAGTTAATAAAGCTGCTCCATTATTGGTGAGATATTATTTCCAGTACCATCAAAATAATTTCATTTTACAATTTCTCCATTTCACTGAATTTACACGGCTCTGCAACGATATTAAATTTTAATGTAGTTTAATGATTTTCATGTGTGTGTGCCGTTCCGTTGATTGAACCAAATTTTGTGACATGACTAATTACAAACAACTGATATTAATCCAAATGAAAAAGCCGGTCTCGTTTGGTTTTGTTTACCGTCACATGGGATTCATATAGCATGGAACAATATCATAGTAGAGTCAGTATTCTTCCACGGCACATGAAATGTTCATGTTTGTGATAACAGCTTTCATCATTATGCCAAAAGTTCTACGAACAGAAATGGCTTTGCCATTCATAGATTTTCCAAATATTTGAATACATCTATTTGCATACACCAGACTTAACAATTCCAACCAACTACGAATCTACGACGACACTTCACTTTTCTGATCTATAAAATTATATCTACTGCCTGTACTGTGGAACAAATGTAAATAACTTGTTTAGTTTCACCAACATACTTTTTTTCACCATCTTTACAGTTTTGAATGGGAATAGTTTAATTTCAGAATTTTATTATTCTTGTATTTTAGGGTTCCTAGCATTTTTTAAGTGAACAATCAGATCTGGAACTCCAAAAGTTGTAGTTTATAGTGAATAGTGAATATTTTAGCAATTTTTATGAATAGAAATAGCGAAACCAAGTTGAAAATGGACTCAAAACGTATTCGTCTGTGATTCAAATACATTCATTCTGTTGTTGAAATGATGACGTCACATCAATTATGATTTTGGTGATGTATTGTGTTGAAACTATCCCTAACTCTATGACCGTGAAGTAGTATGTTCTATATCAAAAAGGATTACAAAATATGCATGTGTAATAATT
>WOGM01000410.1:0-13002 GCA_015342125.1 Leptinotarsa haldemani | reverse complement strand
ATTTATTCGGATCGAAGGACCATATGTTTCGTGTAATGAAACTGTGATACTGGTTTTCTAACGTATATAATGATACATAAATGTCGTGTAACAAAAATAGAATTTTTAATTGTGAAACAACGCCCGAGCTCTTGCTTGCTGGAAGGTCGAATTTGAAGTGTCGATGGTCGATGATCTCGTAAGGGTTTCTGCATGCTTCGCTGAACAGATGCGTGACAGATGAGTCTGAACAAACTTATTAATTTTCTAATGGTGGTGGAATTCATATTGAAAAATTTATTACTGATATTCATAATTCAAGATCTCTAGTAATATATTGCAATAACTAGTTAGATTCTTGAGTGTACTATTATATCAAAGCCACATCAAATTTTTTTCATGTATATTTTATTTACGTCTATCATCATGAATAATTCAGTACCTAACAATATCACAGGAATCACAAAATATTATTTTTAATGTGTCCCATCTGCCAAGCGTCCGGTGACGGCTGACAATTTTTCTGTCCCAAATATTTTTATCTGCATAAAATTGAATATGTCTAGCATACAACGTCAGATGTTGCCCAAACCTGATGTCTCGCTCCTTAGTGTTTTTGAACCATAAACTCATTTTTTTACTTCAAAACATTTCACAAAATCATTATGACGTTCAGTTCTCATACATTCGAATTTTTCATACTTCATGAGATGAACTGGAATTTTTCATACTTCTTGTCAGACAGCTTTTACACATATAAGAACTACAACAATTTCTCTCGATGCGCGTTTCACTAACCAAGTTGGCATCATCAGAAGATGATCGAAATTCGTTCATTTTTCGCGAGATATTCCACTTCTACTGATTAAATGACTCCCAAAGTGCATAAAGGTGAAGTATATAATCAACAATTGATTTATATTAAAAGAACGAATAACTATCGCCTAATGTATTCACAAGTTGAAAAGTGGATGGGCAGTTTTTCACTGAGACGAAAATGAATCCACCACGAAAATTCTATTATATTTTTTCCGCCTAAACTCATCACCACTATTATATAGATTGGTTCATATGTAGAATAAAAAATCTGCTTCCTTCGACCACCTGTTGCCCCCCTACAAAAGGCGATTCTCAGGAGTTGGAGCTTGTGGAGTGTTACCTTTCAACGTGCGATTCTTAGCACGATCCATAAATAGTAACCCGATAAGAAAGGACATATATATGACATTATATATGAATAATACAATCGCGAAAAGAACGTTCAGATCAAATCGACGTAATCCGACTGGTCGAGCGTCATAAATTCGGAACGTGTTCCTGTATGAGAGGCAAACACAAAGAATCGAAATATAAACCGAACAATTCGTAAGGGTCGTATAAATTGAAAACAGTCTAACTGTACAGTCAATATTGATACTGTAATCACTTGCTTCTGAGTTAGTCTTGGAGGCTTCAGAACTTATTCTTGTGATAATAATGATTTTACCTGTAGAATAACAGGCAGTATCTCATTTCAGTTTTTTGCTCAATATACTTGTTATTTTTCAGCTATTTTTTTTTAATTTAATTCTCGGCCGCTAAAACTTTAATCAATTTATATCATATTAGACAATGAAAGTACAAACTAGTAGGTATCTGCCGATTCCAACACATATGTTGTCGTTAGTAAAGTAATATATTGGACTATTAGCCTTTAATACCAAATCGTTGAAGTGTGATAGAAAACGGATTGAAAAAGAAACAAAAGCAACCTGTCGCACCGCGAGATTAAAATGCAAGTTATCCCATATTCAGACATGAAGGCAACATCTTGAGATTATCGGTATACACGTAGTTCAGTAGTTCGCTTCCGAAAAACATACCGGACTGGAACAGAATTAGTTCTGTGGTTATGTAAATGTTGTTGAATTGAATGGCTTCAGTTCATACAATTTCTGAACATCCTTTGGAATGACCAGTTGCATGATTTGACGCATGTCATCAGTAATAAAGTTTGATATAATTCAGATGGGCTCAATCATATCGCTGGAAATGTGAAGGCTGCTTCTCAAAAGCTTGGAACACTGTTTCGATCCAGAATACTGTACACACCTCAGCTACTTTTAATGATTTATAAAGCTCAGATCAGATTTTCTTTGCAGCATTGTTTTCTTGTATGGAGCTCTGCCTCCAAACATACCCTGAAATTGCTGGATTCCATGCAGAAAAGAACCATCCGCCTGATTGGAGACGCGAACATCACGTGCAACCTTGATAGCCTGAAATGTCGAAGCAAGATTGAAGATATATCTCTCTTCGACATATACTTTTACAGGAAGTATTCAAGTGACTTGGCACATTTGATTCAACGAAGAGCGGTACAGAAATACGCGACGGACTGTGGCTGCTCATCGTTTTGAGGTTTAACTTCGTACAACTGGTTTGACGCATGTCATTATGTCTTTTTTGTAAAACAATCATCATACTTTGAATAGACATTCTCGAATTGGAGATTACAGAAAAACCATTATAAAAGAAGTTGATAAAATAAAGTAATTCGAGGTAAAATTTGGATGGACACAATCAATCAGTAGTTTCATTTGAACAAAAACCAAAAAGAAATAGAATAATCGACCTCAGATTCTTTAAGCCTTATGTCACTGTGACAGTTGAATCCAACTCATCAAACCCTAATTGAAATGAGCTCCAAATTGAAAATTATTCAGAGAAAAAACTTCAATGTCCAGTTTTTTGGTGTCTGTCCCACATCGGAATAGGGGGCAACCAGAAAGCAAACAGAATAGCAAGGAAAGCAGTAGGTGGTGATGAGCCTGCCTCTCGAACTTGGCTTGGCTTCACCAGGATATAAAACCAGCGTTAAAAATGTGAATCACATTACACTTGGCTTCAGAGTTAACCCTTCGGTAGACGCAGTAACATTTTACACAGCAATAGTCGCACACGGTCCACAAGACCAGTTGAATAATATATATTCATTGAATAAATTTTTCGAATTTTCAATGGATATTATTTTATCATCATTTTTTACACATTTTTGTTACTATTCAACAGTTCATATAGATATTGATTTCCTGCAAAAGTAGAAAAGTAAACGACTTTTTGATCAATATTTACTTTATTCCTACGACATAATTTTCAGAAAAAACAAAACGAACATATAATTCTGAAATATACTGAAATCGACACCAATAGAATATGATTGAACTGCATTATACATGTAAAGCTAGAGGAAGGGTGTAAAATTACATGTTAAATTTAGGTATATATGTTATTTGTGGAAATCCTCACATATCGGGATAACATGCTCTAAACATAAATATTTTTTACCTAACGCACAGAAATATTTGGTTATACGGTTTTTTCCAACTGCAATAGCTACATCTTCCAATTTCTCCTGGATTTCTTTGAACGGGTACTAAATCATCGTCCAAATGGCATATCTCTTTCAAACGCATCCTCATTGTCCTTGGAATATTTGCATTCATACGTTGGCATTTCTGATGGTTATACATAAAACTGAAAGACAACTCTGTTAGAAATTGTCTTCTTGTTTTTGTAGAGTTTGTCAGATTACTGTTATATATTACGAAAGAATTGATTCCTGTTACATTCAGTATACTATAAAAAATAACCATTGGCCATCTTCTACTACAACGTGCCACATTATACTGTGCACATAACTGATATACAACATCGACCCCGCTTCTTGTACTAGTATACGTTAAAATCATTTCCGGTTCCCCAGTTTCTGCATCAACATTGTCTTCATAATGCATAGTCGAATGTAGTTAAACATTTTTGTTTATTTTTTTAGAATATATGATTCCAATGTTCCTCCGCAACCAAACCCAAACGTACTAGAACCAATAGGCCGTCCTGAATTTTGTGAGAAAAAATTGGTATTTATTTTCTTCTGTCTTTTATCGTTCACAGAGGGGTCAAACCATTCTGTTTCAAAGTCAAACCAAGCGCAGTGCTACTAAACCAATTGTCAGTGGTTACATTTCTATTAGAATCATAAAGATGTTGGCAGGCTCGTTCAGTCACAGCTGTGGTACTAGTATCTTGATAATAGGCGCCTTCTGCTTGATTTTTTCCGACGTATACTTCCATATTGCTGGTATAGAATAATTTTGCATCGGATGAGGCTAATATTTTTATTCCATATTTGTTAGGTTTGCTGGGAATGTACTGATAGAAGGAGCATCTACCTCTGAATGCTTCTAGTTTCTCATCCACCGTTACATATTGCGAATGGAAAACGCATTTTTTCTGATTATCATTCCACTTTGTTATCAGATATCTCACTGGAGCTAATTTATCTAGAATACGTCGATCGTCCCTAGTAGTGATGTCGTCAAACTTTATGAATCTCAATAAATATCTGAACCTGGTCATGTTCATTGTCAAACTAAACACCTCTATACCAGTGCCATCTGTTTTCCATAAATCAAGGGTGTTCAAATGACTTGCTTTTCTCACACCTGCAAGATATAACAGGCTTATCAATGCACAAATTTTGTCAATGTTTGTTGGATATATACCTCGTTCACAGCTAAACTTGTGCCTCTCTGCCTCAATTTTAGTGTTCGTGTTATCAACGATCATTTGTAACATGTTCGAATCGAATAAATTATTCCAAATATCTTGGATATTGGTTATATTTCCAACACTTGGTTTTGATCCTGGATGTTGCAAAACAATATTTTCTCTTCGAGTTCTAACATTTTTAGGTCCTCTATGTTTGGCTCATTTTGTTTTGTCGTCTTTTCCAATAAAGTACGGCCCCTAACTTCTAATTCCTCAACTTCTTCCTCTGTTTCGCTTCGCTTTGAACTTTCTCCAATGTTATCTTCCTTTTCTAATTTCTCTTCGTCATCGAATCCATCTCCTGGTTGGACTTCCTTAAAATGACGCAACAGCCTTTCCTACTCTCTTTCATAATCCATAATTTTGACTACAGTAATCGCACACGGTCCACCGCACCAGTTTGTCAAATTACTTACTTACTAATCTAACACCGTCAACGAAAGAATACACACTGATCTATCATCCCATAAATGGAAGGTACTCGGCTGGAGAGTTCCGTACACGCCCGATAACGTTTCAGAAATACCGATTATATTCCTGTCCGGTCCACTAGACCAGCTGCGTCTACTGGAGGGTTACACCATCTGTTGTACCATGAAAAAAGTCACCATCTTATCTCGCTTACGTATTGGATACATATATAGCCAACATAGTAATCCTCTCTTTTATGAACAAGAACCAATATGATTCATATGTGATTCCGCCAACCAACGACTAGGTTCGTCATCTGTCTTTCACTGCAGCTTTTACCTAGTTCAACTAGTTGTGAATTAGAACCTAAACACAACGCATTTTAGATTGAACACCAGGCAACGCGGATTTGATCCGCCATATATTACATTAGTGGTGCGAAGCTGAACCACAAATGCGTTGCTGAGCTCAACTGTCGTTGAAAGAAAAGCCTGAGAGCTCAATCCTCGAATATAAATGATAAACGACGCTCCCAAGGTCTTGTTGTCTCAGTTCTAAAGCCATTTTTCAACATCGACCACCTACGAGATTTGTTTTCTGTCTTCCACGCAGCTTTCACTTCAGTGAAAGATAGTTGTCTTTCAAGGACAGATGAGTCTAGCAACGCATTCGTGATTCAGTCTGGTACCAATAATGAGACCTATGTCGTGTCGAAACAGCGCAATGAAGGACGGATGATGAATCTTGTCAACGGTCGCACTCAAAGTTTGGTTTTGTAACTGGTCGCCTTCGTTCATTTTTCATATCCCATGAGTGAGTTCTCTGTCGATTCCAAAAATGGCTTCTCCGTTAGGGAAGATGTCGTCGAACTCACATTCTGATTTCATAATGACGATAATAATCTGTGAAATATAATATAGATAGTAACCCTCTAAATAGTTGATGCTGAATAAATGGAAAAAACTCAATCCTTCTTTTTTCTATATTCATGTTTTCCAAAAATATTCCTTGAAAATGTCACAGCATTCACTATTGTAAGATAGCTCGTTGAATTGTGTCGCTATACACTAGCTTCACATAAACTGAACTTTCTCATTTCGTTTTTTTTTAATATAAAATTCGATATTAAATATCCGTTATATTAGAATCAGTTCTTTCAAAAAATATGAGGTTTCAATATTATACTCCCAAAATAATTTGAAGCATCTGAGGGCCTTACTTTCTGTTACCACGGTAACATAGAACTGAGAGACTTCCTCTCTCCCTTTCGTTGCCTTGAACTTACATTAATACGTGCGACTGTCATTACAGGATTATGAAAAATTTTTGTATGCCGAGCGGAAGAAAATTTCTTGCAATCAAGTCAATATTCAATTTTGTTTTCATAAGTGATGTTTGATTTTCTGAATCCAAAGAAGAATAGAATTTCAGATGAAGAAATACTTCAGATGAAATTACATACATAAACTTCGATGATTTTCGACTCAAAAGAATCAATAATGATACGGAAAGTCTGAAGTCTTAGCTTTTCTAATGTTGTTTAAAGTTGCAATGGTTCAAAAGTCACCTAGTGAATAGTGTAACAATTTGAAAATTTCAATAGCGTGCTCACAAAGATAACCATTTACATCGTTTTGAAAATACAAAAAATTTAGACCAGCGTAACTCAGAAATGGTTTACCTATCAAGATTCTTCAAATCTTGGTCTACAACTAGTGGCACTCTTGATTTTTGCATTCTTCCACATCATCCTATGGTGCTAGAAACAGATGCTACGATATACTGCGGTAGTATATTTTATTTTCATTTGGAAACTTGAGTATAAATTCAAACTACTCGAAGTATACAAGGTTATCGAAACTAAACGCACACCATTTGTAAATAGGTTATTATTGGAAATAGAAAATCGTTTGAAATGAAAAGCACACTACGAAATCCCGAAAGGAGAAAATTTGCTCATCTATCACTCTTATTGCTATTGAATTATTCGCGTATGCTTGTTCTTTAGAAAACAAATCACTAACAGAAAGAGTATAGTCACAGCATTGGCACCATATTCAAAAACTCCAGTTGCCAAGATTACCAAATAATTTGAAAATTGTTCCTTTGGCACCAATAAATAGACCCTTGACTTTTATTTTGCCATCAATTCTATATTTGTTTCTGAAAAATTTGGTTGGTTCATAGATTTCTTATTTCTTTATGTCAACTTCAGCAGGTTGAGAACTACCGATTTCGTATCTTATTATTGGATCCCATATGGATATAATATCCCCCTTTCTCTCCGTCGCTATAATATCAATGTTTTCAGTGCTACCATTGGAAGCTATACAATTGACTTCCATAAAAATTTTGAATTTTCCAGATAATATGGTGGCTATTGAGTGACGAATCGTGTGATTTCAAGTATTTCTCGAAAGTTCACCAAATTAACAAGACTACAAGACGTGAGGAAGGGTGTCAGTCTGTGCAATGTCTGCACTGGGTTTTGTTTTGGGATCTACGCTGTTTTCCTCTCAGGTTCACTACATATCCTGTCATTCCAATAGCTTTTTTTCTTTCAGATGTTATCAGGCCCTCTCAAGTATCCATTACAGGAACTACTGAAGTGTATTGATCGTAAGGTTCTACACATTTTCATTCAAATTTCGAATTCTCGCTCAGAATAGGATGATTCGTCATTGTCAATGACTGTTTTATTTTATCCAAACATAGATCAGCTCCATCATCAAACAATCTTATTTTGTTTAGTAGAATTCTGTTGTGATTTGAGTTCCTTAGTTATGTTGAATTTCATAAACTTCACCTTAAGATTTGCTCTTCACAAACTTTATTCAAGGTGTTGTTCATGAAATCACTATAGATCTTCAAGTACCTACCGAATCAATTAGAAAAAAAGTTATGTTGAAGCCTTGAAGAAAACCCTTCCATGATGCTCTGAAGAGATATTGTCCTTCCACTTCGGGAGAAGAGTAGGGCATGTTATCTGGAGTATCTGGAAGTAACCTCGCTTCTTCTAACTGACTAGACCTGTTATACAAATTGTATTTGCATTATTTGAAATTTAAAAGATAATTTTTCAGAACTCAGTTCTTTGTAATACTTTCAATCCTTCCATTCAAGAATTCAGAACATTTGCTTCATGACTAGATATAATTCAATGATTGCCTTCAAGAAAATAACAAAAGATCCATTTTTTCTGAGAATTGAAATGAAATGAATTTTCAGAATGGACTGTTTTAGAATAAAACAATGAAAAGCATGACGCATTTTCATTATGGAATCATTTCCAGAACATCATTATATCACCAATAACACTAGTTTACAGCCAGTTTACGATTGTTTTGTAAACGGCAGTTCTTTGTTAATATTTGGTCCCTAAATGCGATAATGTACATAAGATTTTTGAGTGCTGATCTTTTTCACAAAAATTAAATAAACACGACATTGCAAATTTGCTTCTCTCCCAAGTTGAGAAAATTGTTTAAAATCTGGCAACACAGCGGCTCTGCTCTGTATTTGAATCTGCTCCCGCTGTATATAAGACGTGTAACGCCCCAGTTTCCAGAAAATACCAGAAATACGGAACCGCCATAAAGTAGCAGGTTGAGAATCGGGTCATCAATATTGGTTCAACGCTAATTGTAGTGAGTTAGTATTAGAGAAGCGAGGTGAGCAAACACGAGAATATTAGGAGTATTGTCTTAGTATTATCTTTGTGAATAAAATGAGTTGACTCCTATAAACGCAGTATCACATATTTGAACTCGACGTACGCAACAGTACAAAAACGTGGCTGCGTAGACAGTTTTTGCTATATATGTGGTCAGTTTACTCCTAAATCGCAGAAACGGCCAATTGATCAAATCACCAAAGTAGCTTACCATAAGAATTTTGGATGTGTTGTTGGTGATCAAGATTGGGATTGGGCTCACGTATGTTGCCAAACCTGTGCAGCAAATCCAAGTAACTGGTTAAATGGCATCCGCTCTTCTATGCCTTTTGCAGTTTCAATGATTTGGCAAGAAACAACAAATCATTATAACGACTTCCACATTTGCATGACAAAGACGGCCCCATTCAATCGAACAACCAGAATTAAATGACCTACTTCGAGACCTCCATTTGCCCAAAGACAATGCTGAACTATTAGGATCTAGATTACAACAATGGAATCTACTAGTTCCTAAAACCAAAGTAACAATATTTAGGAATTGTAACCATGAGCTATCCTCGTTTTTTACTATGCAGGATAAAATGTGTGTTTGTGTAAATCCAAATTGTGTGATGAAAACATTTCGATTTGCACCTAACCTGGACGAATGAGGTTTACTTATAGATTCATCTAAAACAAGTTTTGAAATGGTTCTGCGCCATAAAGGCATCAAAAGACCCTCTTTGTCTCTTGCACATGCAGTTGCCCTGAAGGAAACACAAGAAAGTTTGTCACCTATCATAAATGTATAAGTGGTAAATATGTGGTGACCTGAAAGTTATAGGACTATTACTAGGTCTTCAGGGCGAATTTACGAAGTTTTGCTGTTTTCTTTGCCTTTGGAATACTAGAGCACCACAGAGCCATTATCAAGTAAAATAATGGCCTCCGAGAGATAAATTTATTCCAGGTCAAGCTAACGTGCAGAATATGACTTTTGTTAATCCCAAAAACGTTCCGATTCCTCCATTACACATTACACTGGGGTTAATGAAGCATTTTGTGAAAGTGTTTTGTGATCAAAGAAGATGATGCGTTCAAATATCTCAAACACGTTTTTCCAAAATAAAGTGATGCGAAGCTCAAGGAAGGTATGTTTGTTGGACCAAAAATTAGAATACTGAGTGATTAACACTCTGAGCAAAAATGAATTAATGTTGAATTAGATGCGTGAAGTTCTTTCAAAAGAATTGTTTCAGAGTTTTTAGAGAACAAGAAAGTAGAAAATTACGAAACACTTGAAGAACTAGTTGAAAACTACTGCAGAATGGGATATCTCGTGTCTCTCAAAATCCATTTCTTGAACTCATATTTGAATTTTTTCCAGAAAATTTGGGTACTGTCAGTGACAAACAAGGGGAAAGGTTTCACCAAGGCATACTGACAATAGAGCAACGTTACCAAGGCAGATGGGATGCAGAAATGATGGGGGATTATTGTTGGTTCCTTATGAGGGAAAACGATGAAATATATAAACGAGAGTTAACATTTACAAAAAGGTTGAGACAAAAGACTTCATTTGAATGTTTTTTCATGTATATTGTAAATAAAGTTTATTATCCTGAAATTATATTGTTTTTTCTTGTTTTGATCTTACATCTATAATATGTGAAAATTTTTGTATAAAATAAACATAACTCAAAATTTTTACGTGATGGAAACTTTTTGATGTTGAAGTGTTACTCAGGATGTCTTAAATCCTCATATATAGCCATTATGATATTAGTCGCATTTTTTTCCGTATTCATTGGGTGGTTTAATCATTGTTATAATTTTTTGAGGTAGAATTATTTATTACTTGGGGAATGTTAATTATGGTAGTGAGTAAATTTCATTGTGGGATTTTCAAAGTAATTTGAATTCCCAATTTTTCATTTTACTATGAGATAATACTTTGGATGAATTACTTCTGATCAGTCAACTAACTTTAGACTACTTAGAAATTTTAACAAAAATAGAAAAAACATTTTTCTAAAGCTGTTCGTTATTGAAATGAATCTCACCTTAACAAATATTGTTCTTAGTAGTCCAGAATTGAACACATTTTTGTCGGAATTACCACTGGCTTACTTGGCACGCGCGCAATGAACAATAAAGAACCCACGAATATTTCACTTGTTAGATCCAGCACTAAGACAGACTTCACGACTAGCAGTCAAGCAAAAGAATCAGCGACTGTTGACTTGAAGAATCTAGGTCAATAGGTCACTGGTCCGTGACGATGGCACTGCCCATCAGTAGTGTTTACGAGTATATATGTATATTCAAATCGAGGCATGGAACCGGTGTTTTCGGTCGTCTTCTGCAAATTGGATCGGTACACTAATCGGAAATTTTGACTTTCATTTCTGGGGTCAAGAAAGGACGGTTAAGGTCACACAAGAAGTGGTCAGCGTATTTATTTATGCAATTGATGAACTCGTACGCACACTAAGAAGTTCAAGGTACTCACTCATTTTATATACGGTAAAAAGTAGCCCATAATATTTTTGAATTAGGAAGTTCCGTGCCCAAATATTGTTACTTATTTCCAGTATGATCATTTGTAGCGTCTCGCGCCAAGTATGAATAAAATATTTATTCGAAAAAAAGTATATGTGTAATATTAATATTGACAAGGCAAAAAGATCAACAAAAAATATTCTCAAACACAGTAAAAACAATTGTCAGATAATCTTTCGATGTGCTACTAGTTTCTATATCACTGTATCTATAACCATACATATCAATAATTGAATACATGACTCAGTTTAGGGATTATAAATCGAACATTTTTTTAGTCACTAGCGACCCGCCCCGGCTCCGCACGGGTGCAATGCTAACATTGAATATATATATGAACGCATGCCATCGCTGCTAATCATAAAGTGCTATACAGCGAAGAGCCCTCCTCCTCCCCATGCCTTCTCTAAGGTTGAGTGATTGGGATAAAATCTTCCCCACACGGTTACTGTGTGTAGATCATCCCATCTCGTCCATCCATTCCCAGCCAGTGCAGGCATACAGAATGATTGGGAGTAGTACGGTCTTGATTAGCAGCAGTTTTACATGGAGTCTCATGTTGCTTCTGCGACCTAAAATCGGATATAGGTTTTGTCGGCCGGCTCTTGCCAGCCCTAATTTCCGCCGTACGTGGGCCCTGAACGTTAGTTTTCTGTCGAGAGTGACTCCCAGGTATTTCGCTTCGTTGGTCCACGAAATCTCTTGTCCGTGTACCATCCTCCGGGTGAACAGTATTGCCTGAATGTTGTCAGGGTTTATGCTGATCTTCCAAAGGTTGGCCTATTCCTCTAATCTGTCCGCCTGCTGTTGCGAGTATCTGGTAACTTGCGCATGGCTAGTTGATCTCGCCAGTTGAAGTTGTTAAAGTTGTTCTCAGGCTTGGTCACGTCTGCTGTGTAAACCAAGAAAAGGTGTGGTGGAAGGACTGCATCTTGTGGAACCCCTGCTTCCAGTAATCGCATGGTGGAGAGTTATTTTTCTACTTTGCAGCGCCATCGTTGGTCAGCTGGAACAGTTTCGATTGGTTTTACCATTTGTTTCAAGTAGCCAAAATGACTCATTTTGACTAGTAGTTCGTCGTGCCAAACTCTGTCAAACGCCTTGGAGACGTCTAGGAATATCGCTCCGGTGTGGTATTCTTTGCCCAGGTTGACCCCTTGGGTCGCATAGTCTACTACTCTCAGGACTTGCAGCTATGTCGAGTGTTCGAATCTGAAACCGAACTGTTCATCTGGTAAGATTCCCAGTTCGCTGGTTTGGTCTTCTAGTATTTTCAAGATGACTCATTCTGCCACTTTGCTTATGGGAGGGGTTGGGCTTATTGGTCTAAGGTTATCCGGAAATATGTGGTTCATCATTGGCTTCGAGATGTGAATCGCCGTTATCTTTTTGAACGGGCTATACCCTTCTTTGGTAGGGCTTTCAGTGCCCGGTTTGGCATCTAATCGTCCGGGCCTGGAGCTTTCCGAATGGCTAGGCACCTCATGATACCTTTCACTTCCCCGGGAGATGTCGGTGTCAGAGGTTGGG
Source organism: Leptinotarsa haldemani (assembly GCA_015342125.1). Classification (NCBI taxonomy): domain Eukaryota; kingdom Metazoa; phylum Arthropoda; class Insecta; order Coleoptera; family Chrysomelidae; genus Leptinotarsa; species Leptinotarsa haldemani. Next base: position 275 of record WOGM01000410.1, on the reverse strand, counting down.
CGTTGTTCTTTCGTTGCCGTCGTATTCTTCATACCGTCTCTTCGACCTTTTTTTCAATTTCTTCCATTTCGTCCGTGTACGAAACATCATTTTCCGTACAGTCCCTTTCGAAGTTGTCAGCAAATGCTTCCGCTTTCTCTTGGTCCACGTAGACGTGGACATGGTTTTCGGTCTAAAGAACTGAACTTTATACGTTCAAGCCAGTCTTGATATACCTACACAGTATGTTTAATGGACTGACGCCTATCAGAAAACAATTACTCCCCTGGCTAATA
>WOGM01000409.1:0-13885 GCA_015342125.1 Leptinotarsa haldemani | reverse complement strand
TTGAACAATTTAGGATCATCTTATTTTAATTAGTACATTGTCTTTCATCACGATATTCACCACCACTTCACTCGAAATAATAATAACTTATATATTAACAGAACAAAAAACAAAAATAGCATGAACTCATTGTTTTTCACGGGTTTTGATTGGTTCAACAAATTACCTAATGTAATTAAAAATAGCCAACCTCTGAACATGTTCAAAAATGAACTGAAGAAATTTGTTTCAAATGCACAAATATGATATGTATTATATCTTTGTTACCTGTAGCTGTAATTTGTATAATTTCATTCATCTAATGTTCGTTATATATTTCAAATAATTATGTAATTTATCTTTCAACATGTTGCATTGAAATTTTTTGAATGTATAATGTTGCTGTTTTTGTAGTAATGTTTTTAAAAATATTTTATTGAACTTATGCTTGTCATACATTTAAGTCATTTCTATATGTAACATACCTTTTTTTATTTCTACCATTCAAGCTGATTTATATATTATTAGGCTATCCTATTTAAATAAAGATCTATCTATCTAAAATATACTTCGGTGCGATCGAACAGATTCAGTGTCATACGAAGGTAAGCAACTTGATTGTTGCTGATTTAATGGGTTGCCGTTGACCATTCTAATCATTTCATCGTTTTCCAGTGACAGGCTTTTAATTGATATGAGAGAAAACACTTCAAAATTGAAGCTGAATAAAACCACGGCTTGAAGAGGTTTTCCAGACAAATGAACTGAAAAATGACATGTCAAAATAATTATTGATTAGTAGGTGAATTGGTTGAAAACTTCTTTCATCACATTTTCAGTAAACGCCTAAGCAAAAGTTGTTTTTTCTTTCTTTCAACTGTGTCTCACACGAATTTCTCTATCAAAAACTTGAATACTACGGAATTCTAGGTATTTCAAGTCATATCTCACGAACAGACAACAAGTAGTTCACTGTAAAGGAAATAAATCTGGTTTACAGATGGTCAAATATGGAGTGCTTCTATACAATTGCATATGATATAGTTATCTTGCAGACTGGCAAATTTGTAAACACACTGTGCGATAGAGCGCAGGATGGGCTCAAATCAATAGAAACATGGTGCAAGAAACACTCACTATCGATCAATCTCAAGAAGACTGAGATGGTCCTTTTCACCAGGAAAAGAAGTTTAATGAGCTTGAAACCTCCCGAAATTTTCTAAAGCAAACTAAACTTCTCTGAAGAGGTGAAATACCTTGGTACTATCATCGACAAGGAGCTAACATGCAACTCTCATTTACAGAGTAGAGCAAAAAGAGCATACGTTGCTTATGAGCAATGTTGGAGGACAGTGGAACACACATGGGGTCTTTCACCCCATGTTCGATTGCGCACGGCTGGTGTAAACCTCGAAGTAAGAATGGGTCAATTGAGGCTGGGCCTANACATCACAGGAGCCATGAGAACAACACCAACCGCGGCAATGGAAATAATCACGGGTCTGACCCCTCTGGATCTATACGTTAAGGAGGTTGCGTTAATGGCCATGGTACGATTGCGCACGGCTGGTGTAAACCTCGAAGTAAGAATGGGTCAATTGAGGCTGGGCCTATGGCGGGAAGCGCTTACTGCGCAACTTCTGCTGCAGGCAACAAGTGATGCAATTCAACCCAGGTTTGTGTTTAATAAACCCTACAAAATACAAATCAAGCAGAACATAGAGTCAGATGCTGCAAATGCAATACGGATTTATATAGACGGCTCAAAAATCAAAGGAGGCTCAGGATGTGGAGTGTACTCCAGATCACTGACCCTAAGTATTATTTGGGGAATAGGAAGAAATAGCAGCGTGGTCCAAACAGAACTGGCTAGTATCTCAATCGCCACAAAAGAAATGACCAAGAAAGGAATTTCTGGCAAAAACATAACAATTTGCACTGATAGCAGACAAGCACAATTAGCCTTGAACAGACAGCGTGTTACCTCAGGGCTAGTAATAGAGTGCCACCAAGATTTAGCCAAAGCCTCGGTAGATAATAACATCATCCTGAAGTGGGTTAAAGGGCACAATAGGAGTAAAGGTAATCACAAAGCTTAATCTTCAGCCAAGAAAGCGGCTGACCTAAGAATTTTAGGACCCAGTAGCACCCACGTCCTGATGACTTCGACAGTTGCAGAACTAGCCAAATGTTACACCCATGCTCAATCCTTGAAGAGATGGGATGGAATCAAAGGATGCACTCTTGCCAGGATCACTCTTGCCAGGATCACCTTCGGCGACCCTGGGAAGCTGACGCCAAAGAAATATATGACGATGACCAGGAAAAATCTACGCCTCACAGTAGGATTTCTGACTGGTCACTGTCAACTAAAGAAACACCTCCATAATATGAGGATAGTGAACACACCTCTATGCAGGAGGTGTGAACAGGATGATGAGACTGTCAGGCATGTCCTGTGCGAGTGCCTGGAGTTATCGTTAATAAGAGAGTGTGTGTTCGTCGAGTATTAGCCTACACCTGCCGATATAAAGGAGATGTCTCCCAGCGAACTGTCCACCTTCCTGAAGAGGATTGGATGGACGATGACCTAGGAGGACAAGCGTGGGCTTACACTCACCTTGCCTACTCTACAGATACAGATATTACTTATATATCAATGATATGTTGCATGATTCGCAGCCTTTCCCCATGTTTTATGTTCGCAGAAGATGTAACCCTTTTTGAATTCAGAATGATGAAGACCTCACATAATTTTCTATCATGTCATTTGAAGGGAAAGTTGAAGAATGATTTGTAGCGGATAATTTCAAGCAGAATCCTAATGAAATAAAGAGAAATAGATTTTTTTGTGAACCTCTAAATCAAATGGGTGAAAAAAACAAGCTTCTAGGGCACACATTGGCTTCTTCTCATCGACACACTGACTTCTGAGCTTCATAACCAATCATACCTATTGAGACAACTCAAACAAGTAATGGGCTGTATTGTTTGGAGAACAGTCTTTTTTCTTCTATTTCATTTCCATTTCTGATATTGCATAAGTCCAGCCTATATTTTAAAATCTCCAGTGCCGAAAAAAACCATATGGATAATCGCCGATGATGGTTTTCGTCTTTCGTGCAGAAATTTGTTCAGTGAATTAAAAGTCATGACAATGTTTTCTGTATACAGGGTGTTCCCTAAACACATGCTAATATTTAGAGAGGTAATTCTAAGACCAATTTTGAGGAAAAAAACATCCTATGGACGTATATCCTAAACGCCTTAACTTTTGAAGATACAGGGTGGCAAAGTTTTCAAAAATAATCAGTTTTTTAATAAAAACTGAGATAATTTTGTAGACATCTTTGGCATATTTGGTACATATGTTCCATGCCTCAAGGTGCATTTTCTGATGTACAATTTTCTTAATTTTCTCTGCCAGTGGCGTACGTACGAGTTTTGAAATGTATATTTTTGGCGAAAAAAATACTACGCCACTGCTTTATCTTGAATAAAAAATTATTTTTAAAATCTCCATACATTTTGAGCATATTTGATTCGTCGGATTTTCTTTGTCCGACGCATGGTTTTCACTCAAAAAATTAAAAATCGCTTTACTTAAGGATAAATTCCTTAAAAATCTGATGCGGTATCGTGCATCGACTGAGGCATTCACTACATTCAATGTTAGCCATATAAAAATAAAATACATTCCTATAAAATGATACCTACTCAGGAGCGCATGGATGACGATTTTGATAGAACAACTTATTTTTGTGAGCAAATAATGAACATGTTGGATAACAATATCATCCATTTAGGAAGCGTTATGTTTTCTGTTGAGTGTACTTTGTCTCTTAACGGTAATGCTAATCGGTGAAATTGCCGCTACTGTTCAACAGAAAATCCTCACTGGATGAGAGAAGAAGACGCGTAATACCCTCAAAAGGTTAATGTTTGAGCAGGGATTGTAGGAAACCATATCATTGATCCCTTTGTCATTGAGGGCAACTTGAAAGGCGATTATTATTTGGCACTACTTCAAAATGATGTTCAAGTTCAAGTAAATACGATATGGTTTCCGCAGGATGGAGCACCACCACAATACCAAGTAAATGTCCGGCAATACCTCGATACACCATTTTCCAATCGGTAGATAGAGAGGCGGGGACCGATTGAATGGCCAGCGCGATCACCTGATTTCTCAACATTAGATTCGTTTTTATGGAGATATGTAAAGAGCAATGTTTACGAAACTTAACCTCCAGATTTGAACGAATAACGCTTGCGATTACGTATATCACGTTTGATATGTTAAATAATGTTAGAATATAGTTTTATTTGAGCTTAGGATTTTGCCAAGACGTTCGCGGTGAACATCTACTTCGTTAACATCCATAGTTTTTTTCCGTATCCTACATTTCATTACGTTTTGCATTACATTTTAGTTTTTGAGTTTGTTTCATCGAATTTGGGTAACCACATGATTTTAATTTATGTTATCTTAATTGTTGCAATAAACGTAAAAACAATAACGATTTCGTATAGAGAATGAAGAGACCTTTCAAAAGATATATCACAAACCTACACTTCCCATTGAAAAAATTGGGGGTTGTACCTGTCATTCGAAAAGGGTATGGGTTGAATTTTTACGTTGAAGAATGTGAAATTATACTTTACATTTGCCGTGTTTCGGGTTTTTTTAAATATGTACAGTAACCGAAATAATGAATTTATTCCATTTGGCTTTTACTCACTGTATACATTTGTTTGTATTCAATTGTGTTCAATACTCTGATCAAAGGTTTTCTGAATGTCAGTATCAGTGTAAAATTACCCGATAGATCAAAAGGAAATGGATGCACATACCTCTCCGCTCATGCATATAAGTCTGTTGAAGAGACCCCAAGATTTTGGGTGAATCATTTGATACATGACACTCATACTGCCCGAACTGTGTCCTGTCAAAGTGACTTGATTAGGATCACCACCAAATGCTTTGATATTGGAATTTACCCATTTCAAAGCAGCGTGCTGATCTTTCAAGCCATAATTGCCGTATGAGGCTTCATCTTCCGTGCTCAGAAAACCTGGAAAATCACATATATTGAAAAATGATAAGAAAAATGAGAGTATGTTGATGAACTGAGTAATTGATGGAGATTCTATTCTATCAATTATGAAACAGATTCAAATAATGAAATCATAAATATACTGCATGAGTTTGCTGAAAATTTCAGTCACGAGTTATTATTGCATGGCCAAAACCTTTTTCTCTTTTCCTAGAATGATTTGAGTAATTCCATCATACCCGTTTCATTATAAACTGAGAATAGATTAAAAATATTGTGTGCGTAGTACCTTGTATTCTCATTGAAAGTAATAAAATCTTAGAGAGCACCCACAAAATATCAGTGATAAAATAAGTAAAAAAATAATTTCTGTTCGGATTTATTGAAAAAAAAAGATAATGGTGATGTAGATAATGTACTGAAAACTAAAAAATGATTCGAAAGGTCCTAGGTAGCAGACATCACACCACTCTCCACAGCAATCTACGCTATCAATTAAATAAAATAATAATAAATTCTGTGGGCCTTGTGTGAGTACTACGCCCAACGATTTTATTATTTTTTATCTGATCAATACCGTAGATTGCTGGGGAGAGTGGTGTAGGACCTTCCGAATTATTTTTTAGTTTCAAGTACATTATCCACATCATTATAATTTTTTTTCAATAAAATCGGTTAACATGAAGATTTTGTTTTATTTATTTCATTTTCAAGTTTTCAGTTTCTGAATTTCATCCACTCTAATGTCACATAGTCTTCGACATGATACAAAATCTTGACTTGGGTGGGAGATCCATGCTTGTATCCCGATTCTGAGTTGATTTAGTCCTTTGTATAGATTATATTGAATTTGCATCTTTTTCGTAGTTTACTACTGTAGTACTAGACATAGGGGAGACCCGGGCAACGTGAATACCTTAAGCTTTTTGTTGATTATAGTCGTTTAGCTACAACTGGGAAAATTGAAACGAATATTTATATTAAGTATTCATTTAATTAACTTACATAATGAAACAACAGTTTTTCTAAATATTAATTCAACTATTAGATATCAGGCTAGTTTTCAACAATGGCATGGATATCCTCTTTGCCCAGCATTTCATGGAACTGAACATTGAAAATAAAATAACCAACGAAATCTAAAGGAACATATAAAAAAAACATTTTTCCGTTACAATACTAATCATTGCACAAAATCATCCCCGTTTTCGAATGCTGAACACTCTTCATGACACCCCTGTGTATAAATACGACATTGTATCCAGTTTTCCGTTGGCTGATCATTTTCTTCTAAGTACATTTCACCACAGAAAATGCACCTTACATCATCAAATATCTTTACTTCCTTCATGTTGTTATTCTCTTTTGTAGTCTTATGTTTTGTATCAGAGTTTTTTGATTCAACAGTCTTTTTGTTAGTAGTCCTTTTAACAGTCTTCTGAGAAGCTTCAGTCAAAACATCATCTAGTAACTTCACGACAGCCTTTCTTGCTTTTTCAAATATTTGTTTCTGATCCTCCTTCACTGGAGTACATGTTATTGGTTTGGCAGGCTGAGGAATTGAAAAAAAATGGAAGAAAGTCACCAGTTGCATTAGAACAGCCAATAACAGTTGTCAATCGTCCGTGTTCTGCGCTTGCAATGATGCCCACTTGTTTTCTTCCCTTCATAGAGAGAGAACTTCTGGAGGCTCATTTGAGGTCGTATATATCCCGGCTTCATCTGTGTTATATAGTCTGGAGGCTTCAATGTTATATTACTCAATAGCATATCCAAGGTTATCATGAAAATTGGTTACTTGACGGCGAATAAATCCTTTTGCCCTTACCACAGACGTCGTTGCTGGAGTTCTTGAAGTCAAGTTAATAGATATGACTTGATAAAAATCCTTGCAGCCAGTCTTCTCCTGCTTTATGCTTATTTCAGCTCTCAGGATACTGTAAATGGTTGCGTTTTGCATATTCAAATGCTAGACTCATAAATTCATCCCGAGTAAGGCCAAAAAATACTGCGTCCATATCTTGTAGATAGGTCACCATTTCATTTTCTTGAACCTCCTTGAATACAGGACGAAATCAACCTGTGCAGAAGAAATTCCACTTTTAACATGTCGATATAGTGTAGCATAAGCTAGCCCGTATTTTTTGCCGTCCCTTTATTCTATTCTCCCTCCAAACACAAATTTATAGCGGTCAGCATGTTTTCCTTACTCTAGGATCCTTGTGTTGTCTTTTCTTATATTTTTGCAACATCTGCAATGAAAAAAAACGCTGTAAAGTACATAATTCTATTAAACTGTATTACTTGTCATCATGGTCGAGCAAAGTGAATATGGTATCCACTTTGCCCAGTCCGCTTTGCCCTTCAAGTACATTTTTGAGGTTATCCTAAATTACTAAAAAAAACAGAACATCTCAACTCGTTGTCTATGGATAATTGAAAGCTACATAATCAGGCATCAAATCCTGCTCATAACAAAAAACATGTCGCAAACAGTATTATAGTTATAAACGAAACACTTACCTCTGTAAATTAATTTTTTTTTCAAAAACACACTTTGTCCAATCACTGGCGCAGCGCGATGCGAACTCGTCCTGACGGACTAGCGACCGTTGCTATGACAACACGGCGGCCGGCCAACGAACTATTTGGATTAGGCAATATTCGCTCTGCCCGAGGTATCTACCTTACCCGGGTTTCCCCTATATTTATATAAATTTTATTCGGACTAATACAAAATACGTATTGTAGGTTCAAAAACACTTGAATAAATATCGTAAATACAGTTGCCAATTCTCACGCAAACATAGGTAGATGTCTATGCTTTTATTTTTTTTTGAAAAACTAAAATGTTAATTAGCTAACTTCCTCTCCGATCGCGACAGAGGATGATTGTGCTGATAACGACCATCATCAAAGATGGCTCGTGGATGTTGTGGTCGGAGTGGAGTCCAAAGGTGTTTTTTGAAAAATAAAGTTAAGTTCGAGGAAACATTGAAGTGAAACATGTATTGAGAGGACTGCTGCCCCCCTACCAGGCTAGATGTCGAGGTATTCGATGAAGGCATCAGTGCGATAATAGATGTGTTACTTGTAAAAGTCACATTGAGAGGACTAGCGGCACACTAGTAAAAAAATGAAAAGTTTTTATGAAATATACAGTGAATAAGAAAACTTAGGGTGGCAGCATTGCTTCGAGCAAGACAGCAGCGCCCCCGGACGAAGCTTCTGTTCACTATGACAGGAGGAGTCTGGCCAAATGCGCTTGACTGAGAAGCAAATGCCATATAAATTAAAGAAGACAGTAACCTCAGGGTGTCGATTTTTGTGGCGATATGCACGCACATCGTCAAAATTTACTCTCATCATTTCAATTGCAGTTGTCAGAGAAGTTTTTGACCTATGAAACATTAAGATTGTGAGTATGCACTATACTGCTAGAATGTTTTTTTCTTTTTCTAGTGAATTTTTAGTAAAATTTTCTAAATTTCAAATAATTTTAGAAGTAATTACAGACGTGGATGTTGAAATATCCTATATTTCAATATTTGTATAACATCGTGATGTCACTAGCGATAGAATGTTCAAAGAAACGAGTGATATACAAACTATAACCTAAAATTATCAATACTGGACGCAACTGATGAAGAACTAACATATTACATATATTCTACATTCATTGAGAATATAATAATGAAGTATTTGCTACAAAATTGAACATTATGCTAATTTTATTTGAATGCTTCGAACTAAAGGGCTCCAATGACGTGTAAGTAGAACACTTAAAACAGGGGCATGTTGTAATATAACTCCGTGAGGTGTTCATGCGAAGCAGGTGTTGTCTCTAGACGATTCTTCAAATCAGTGTTTCCAAAGCCAGGGCCAGATGAGATTTCACTATAATTATCAAACGAATCTATTCCCTGATTTGACAAGTAATAGTGAAATAACATATTAACAACTAAATATTAAAAATAAACAAAGTTGGAATCTGTTTTGCGTTAACTAGCTGTTACTCCTCTACGAACGACAACTCTCAAAGGTCGAAACTTGTGCGAGCTAAGGACTAACAAGGTCTCACCTTCTAAGGTGTGATTCCAATTGTAATCAGTTTATGGGATATCCTAGAAGAGTAGTTGCAACAGAGAAAGCTGTACAATTACACTTACAATTATGAATCTCATGGTTTGTGAATACAGAATTGGACACACATGTCAAATGGTTGATTACATATATACTTATTTATAAGAAACAAGAAGTTTGTCAACTTCTCAGTTTGTGATTTCATTCATACCAAGTTTTCCAGTAGTACCTAATTCAGGATGACACTATGATTCCTCATCAAGTCCATTAGCCTTTTAATTTTCAAATAAATGAAATTGCGTGATACTTTACTATCGCTTGTAAATTTTGGTTATAAATGTCATCGATGTTGTTTACCTGTTGTTACTAATTGGTAATTATTACTTGCTAATTGAGCTTGTAGAAATTGACACTAATGTGTGATTTTCAATTTATAATTGTTTTTGTGTTGTAAATGATCTCTTAATATCAGGTTGTTTCAAATACTTATTAAATTTGATCTAAATAAGTGCCATTAGAATCAGTGCACTTTCGTCAACGTAACACACTGTTCGATTAATTCCGTCAGCATGACAATTATGTGCTCGGGGTTCGATGAAGTCGACAAAGGCCATTTTTGCCAGGTCCTGATTGGTGAAGCTGCTGTGCCAGCTGCTGCTAACACAAATTTTGGTACATTTCGTCGATTTTCTCAAAGTAGGACTCTGCTGTGATGGTTTGGCAGAAAGTTATAGTGAATCACCAGCCGCTGACCACCAACAACTGTCCTGAACATCTCCTTCTGTCGTAGAGGATCCATATTTTATCACACATGACGATCCGATCAAAAAAAATCGTTTTGGTTGCGCTAAAGCAAAGAAGAACTGAATTCGAATTCGAGACTGGAATGGTCGGTAAAAAACCGGTGAGTTTGCAAGAGTGTATTTAGGTATTTAGTCACGTACGCCACTACTCCCGGTACTGCCGGCGATACAGTGGCAGTGGACGGCTGCTCACCGGTATTTTACCGGCGTCGATCACCGGTCGGCGTGTGTGCAAGGGTCCATTCCCGCATGTGGTTCACTATTGGAATATGGACGACTGGTATAAAGTTGGCCGTCCAATATCGGTGTGTGTACAACTAGCGTAACATGTCCTCCTAGTCGTCGTCTATCCTGTCCTTTCCAGGAAAGTAGACAGGTCTCTGAAAGACATTTCTTTTATATCGGCAGGTGTAGGCCACCAAGACTCGCCGAACACACACTCTATTATTGACGATAACTCCGGACATTCGCATAGGATATGCCTGACAGTGTCTGCATAGAGGTGTGTCCACTAGCCCCATATTGTGGAGGTGTTTCCTTAGTTGACAGTGGCCAGTCAGAAATCCTACTGTTAAGCGTACATTTTTCCTGGTCATCGCCAGATATTTCTTAGGCGCCAGCTTTCCAGGGTGATCGCCCAAGGTGATCCTGACAAGATTGCATCCTTTGATTCCATCCCAGCTCTTTAGGGATTGAGCATTAGTGTAACATTTGGCTAGGTGCTACTGGGACCTAAAATTCTTCATCCAGCCGCTTCCTTAGCTGAATAGTTGGCAATGCGATTACCTTTACTCCTGTCGTGCCATTTAACCCATCTCAGGATAATTTTATTATCTACCGCGGCTTTGGCTAAATCTTGGTGGCACTCTAGTACTAGCCCTGAGGCAACACGTTGTCTGTTGAAGGCTAATAGGCCTTGTCTGCAGATAGTTATGTTTTTGCTAGAAATTCCTTTTCTGGTTATTTATTTTGTGGTGATTGAGATACCAGCCAGTTCTGTTTGGACCGGGTTGGTATTTTTCCCATTCCCCACTCAATCATTAGGCTTAGTGATCTGGAGTACATTCCACATCCTGAGCCTTCTTTGGTTTTTGAGCTGTCTGTATATATGCGTATTGTATTCGTAGCATCTGGCCTATGTTCTGTTTCATTTGTATTTTGTAGGGTTTACTGAACACAAACCTGGGTTCAATTGCATCACTGGTTGCCTGCAGCAGAGGTTGCGCAATAAGCGCTTCTCGCCATAGGCTTAGCATCAATTGACCCATTCCTACCTCGAGGTTTACATCAGCCGTGCGCAATCGTAACATGGCCATTAACGCAACCTCCTTAACATACAGGTCCAGAGGAGTCAGACCAGTAATTAATTCCATTGCCGCGGTTGGTGTTGTTCTCATGACTCCTGTGATGTTCAAACAAGCCAGTCGCTGTATTTGAAATAATTTTTAGATGACCGTTGCTTGTAAAACTTTCGGTCCCCGTGTGATGGCTCCATACGTTAACATAGGTCTCATTATTGCAGTGTAGATTCAGGTGACTACACGGGGTGAAAGACCTCATGCGCGTCCCACTGTCCTCCGACATAGCTCAATAAGCTACATATGCTCCTTTTGCTCTACTCTGTCGATGAGAGTTCCATGTTAGCTTCCTGTCGAGGATAGTAGTTTGCTTTTGAAGATTTTGGGAGGTTTCAAGCCAGATAAACTTCATTTCCTGGTGAAAAGGGCCATCTCAGTTTTCTTGGAATTGATCGACAGTGAGTGTTCCTTACACCATGTGTCTATTAATTTGAGCCCATCCTGCGCGCTATGGCACAGTGTGTTCACAAATTTGCCAGTCTGCAAGATAACTATGTCATCTGCATATGCAATTGTGTAGAATCCATTACTGTTGAGGTGATTAATGAGGGTATCCAGAACTATGTTCCAGAGAAGGGGTGATAAGACCTCTCCCTGTGGATAACCCCTCATGACCAGTCATCTCACTGTGATGTCTTCTACATTGATACTTATTGCTCTACTAGAGAGCATCTTGAGAATCCATTCTCCTACTACCAGGGGCTACACTCCATCCCTGGAGGGTAGTTGCTGGGTAATTGTTAGAAAGTTCTTTTTATCAAACGCTTCCTTGATATGTTTGAATATACCCAGGGTGGATTCTTTGCAGAACAGATGAGGCATTTGTCGGATTGGAGACACGAAAATCACTTGCAACCTTGATAGTCTGGAACATCGAAGATAGGTTGGAGATTTCTCTCTTTTTTATATATACTTTCACGGAAGGTGTTCAAGTGACTTGGCACATTTGATTTCTCCCGGAGCGGTACATTCAGAAATACGCGATGGACTATGGGTGCTCATCATTTTTGAATTTCAAATAAACTCCGTGAGTTCGTTTTTCCGAATGGATTTTATCTCCAGCGATTCAAATCAGATGTGAAACGCTAATTTCGCACAGGCACTCTAAGAGCGCATCAAAGATTATTCTGTAATGCTTGTGTTTTGTCTTCAGTTATCAATTGGACAATGATAACCAAATTGGTAAAATATTCATCGCTAGAATGTGTACCTACTACAGTGTTGAGAAATTTTCAACTTGATAGTGGGGAGGTTAGTAAAAAACTACATCAATTTCAAAATACAATACCAGTTTTTCGAATAAAGAAAACCGTCTATTCGTTCGTTCATTGAATAACAATTTCCAATTAAACAGAAAACGCTGTTCGTGCTACAGGTCATTTAAGTTCATTACGTTTCAGTGGAAGTGAATTAGGGAGATGCGTTGTTAATTAGGTTGAGAGACTAATGAATATTTGATTATTGTCAAGGTGTGCAAGCTTGTTTTCAACCCTACTAGCTGGAGTTTTCATTTCATTAGAAACGGTCTGTCACAATACAAAATGGATCAATTGAACTTGAGATTTTTTACTTTCATTCTCATTCAATTATCACTGAGAAATTATCGAGTTCAGATATTATAGAAAACCACTTTCACTTCATGTAATTATTTTTAAACGAATATAATATTGTTTGAAGACCTTTAGTTTCACGTAAGTTATGGAACGACCGTTCCCCAGGATTGCTGCTCTCACAGAAACACGATCTGCTGACAGTGATTTTCCAAGAAATCCTTATCTGGACTTGCGAGGCGATGTTTATCATAACGTTCGTTTTTTATTCATTCTGTTTGTAACTCTTGATAGAGAAAGTCGTTTTCAATTGTACATTTTTAAAATAAATATTTTTTAAAAACACAATTCTCCGTTCAAAGTATTTACCTTGCATGTATTACTATTGAATTTATTATGCTACAAAATTGCCACAGAGACTGTCTAGACCGACAACGTATGTGCATTCAACAAAGAGGTCGTCAATTCGAGCATTTAATGTAGATTGCCATATAGCTTTGATTATCCGTATTGGTTTCATTTCTCCCGAAAGTGGTTATTTCGAATGAAATCAAAATATCAGATGTAATATACACTTGGATTGTGAATTCATCGCTTTATCAATTAATATATGTAATAGAAAAGACAGGTCTGTATTTAAAAAAAAAGTTGATGGTGGTAATGTTGACACGAAATGTTTTATCGAATATTTATTATTACATCGTCAAAGTACACTTCAAATACAATAACATGTTCTTTTCCAATATGTTGATATCATTCTCCAAAATAACAATTCCATTCGAAACCAACGAAAAACAGCATTTTTGGTTTTACGTATAACTCGAGAAGGACGAGAGTCCGATGACAGTTGCCTTTTTACACATTCAATCGTGTTCGTATCTGTTACGGTATATACGGTGTGTGAAAACCGAATGGAATAAATCTTTTATTGAAACAACGATAAAACGAAACAACAATAAAAATTACTTGGCGCTCCGGGGCGACTTCTTTGATTCCAGTGGCGGATTTGCTTTTTCAGCAGCAGGAAAACCCGGAAAAACCTGCAGCACCTCATT
>WOGM01000408.1:0-13014 GCA_015342125.1 Leptinotarsa haldemani | reverse complement strand
TCGGTGTCATGTGCTTAATGAATGTGAGGTACGGTCAGGGCCGGCTTCAGATTCATTACAGTATTTTTAAAATTACTCTGTCCATAAAAGTCCCACGATTAGCTAGGGAAAGTAGGTCAATCACGGCAGAGCCCCGCATTACCGTAACAAGGCGATGCTTCAAAGAGAGGGCGCCCGGTATCACGAAGGTTCCGTAGAGACTGCTGATAGGCTCAGTGTCATTCATCCTTTCGGTACAAATACATACACCTTAAAATTAAGCCATCGTTGGGATGCCATTCAGTTAGGGAATAACAGAACCACAAGTGATTCTGTCATTGCCCCCACATCCCAAGCCGATGCACTCGCCAAAAGCAGCATGCACAGTGGCTCAGGCAGTGAAAGATGATAGGATAGTCAACCTCCTTGAACAACGTATACAGTGCACATATACGTATACGTATATGTGTACGCTGTTTTGGGTTACAGCTTGGCAATATGTCAGATCAGTCCGGAACCAGACCATTTCTGTGGGATACTATCGAGAAAGCTTCCAATAAAATTGAACGGCAGAAGTGAGTAAGGGCTTTTCAGTTGTTTCTAGATTATGAAAATATTCAGGATGGCTCCAGGAAAATTCCTATTATTTAAAATTTATTCAGCTTCAGAAAAAATACAGTGGAATCGTACGATATGTACAAAACTGAATTGGATTAGGTTGAATTCGTATAAAATCTCCTGATACACTCTGCAGTAAATGTATTCAAATACAGTACAATACGGTACAATAGAATAAAATGTATATAGTGTATTTCTTTAATGTCTCCCCCCATTTTATTTTTTGAACGGGTCAACTCAAAAATATGAAATATGAAATAATGAAACTGATGCATGAATTCATTATTTTCAAGTGAAATTGACAGATGAAACACTCCAGATGATGACTGGGCGTCACTTGGAAGAAAAAAATGAAATGGAAAGGGGGGTATTGTGATACACCATTTTCAAGCTCCAGACAAATACTTCACAACCCTAGAATATGAAGTTCACATACTACAAAATGGTGGAACATTCAATAATTTCCCGAAGACAAACACATTAATATCGATATTTCTATAAATATTCCAACAACCCGATAAAGTCAAAAAATGTCAGTATGACAGTGAACATCATTGTTCAGTTAGAAGTTAGGATATTCTCATTTAGTTTTCAGTTTTACTAGTAGGAAGGCACCACGTCAACAATATCTAAAATGGTAAATTCTCGTCTATTGGAAAAAAAAATTGAAGCGATTTTTATTTACGGTGCGACGCGTAACTTTTCCGTTTCCCGAATCGTCCTATCTGTAGAAAATATTTGAGGGAACTTGTATCCAAATTCACAACTACCGGTAGTGTCCAGTCCGGAAAACAGCAAGTGCCAATAATTGGTGAGATGGTAGTAAATCTTGAACAGCCTATTTATTCAGTCACGAATGTTTGTGAGGTTCTCCTTCTACTGTGTGGAGACTATTGAAGAGAAATAGGTATCTGCCATACAAAATTAAAATGGTAAACCAATTAACCGAAGATGGCTCTGATTGAAGAACAGAATTCTGCGAAATCATGACGGAAACCACTGCAAGGCATCCTATCTGTCTCCACAATATTTGTTTTAGTGACGAATGTACTTTTTTTAAATAGTGATGTTCTCAAAAAAATTGCCGTTATTGGAGTGACACCAACCCTCACGTTTTCCGGGAAACACATACCCAATATCCGAAAAAAAAAATTAAAGTTTGGGCAGGAATATTGGAAAACCATATTGTAGGACCTCTATCTATTGATCAAATTAACAGGGGAACTGTATTTGAATATGATGGAAACTACTGTTGACGCTCTCATCATTGAAATCGTCGATGCCGATCCTAATGAATTCGATAAGGATATTGTATTTCCACAAGATTAAATACCGTCACATTACTCCAGACAAGTAAGAAACTATTTGGATACTACTTTTTTCGGTCGTTGGAATGGCCATCGAGGTCTTACAGAATGGCCAGCCCGCTCGCCAGATTTGACACTTTTGGACTTTTTTATGGGGTTCTCTGAAGCAAAAGGTGTACGGAATTGAACATGTTTCAATATTGAATTTACGGCAGAGAATAATAAATACTTGTAGATATATTGACGTTACTGTGTTCGAAAATGTTCAGCGTGAAATATCGGATAGTCTGTTCATATGTCAAGAAGTTCAAGGCAACCATCTCGAGTATCTTTTGAACTGACCTCAAGCTTATTACCTCATATTATTTAGTTGAATGTCAAGGTATTCAGGCAATTATTAAA
Source organism: Leptinotarsa haldemani (assembly GCA_015342125.1). Lineage (NCBI taxonomy): Eukaryota > Metazoa > Arthropoda > Insecta > Coleoptera > Chrysomelidae > Leptinotarsa > Leptinotarsa haldemani. Next base: position 10,708 of record WOGM01000408.1, on the reverse strand, counting down.
AGTTTCGCCATTTTGTAGTAGTTGAAGATATTGACATTATAGTCTAGGGTTGTGAAGCATTTGTCAGGAGCTTCAAAAAGATACCACAAAACCCTCTTTCTATTCAATTTTTTCCCCAGACGGCGCACAGTCGCCATATTGTAAGTTTCATCGGTCAATTTCACTTCAAAATAAAGTATTCATGCATTAATTTCATTAACCCAAATTTCAATTTTTTGAGTTGACTCGTTCAAAAAATAAAAGGGGGGGCATTAAAGAAATGCAGTGTATATTTTCAAACAATATTAACCTTGCTTCTTTCAGAGTGGGGTAGAATACACCTGGGCGTATGTACTTTTATCTACCGCACTTCTATAACATTGTATAGGTATGCATATAACCAGTAGTGGTGCATATAACAGCAATGGAAACATGTAAACGGAAACAAAGAATACAAAGAATAATACTTTAGAAAACAGATATTATAATAAAATATAAAAATAATAATGATGGTAATAAAACGATTACCAGCTTCTTTATAATGATGATGATAATGCAGATAATGATAATGCAGAGGAAGGCATAGCGATCGGCGATGTAAGGTTTTCAGGTGAGTAATAAATATTCGCACTATAATAGTGTTATACTAACAGAAAAGGCTAATTTTCATTCATATTCATAATTCAAGTAATTGCTAATAGTAATAGGATTCATATTGATTGTTTTTATCTGAAAATTTTTAAATGGTATTGGCAATTTTAATTTTCTTTGTAGGTGGATTGTCTATATATCCTACAGCGACATTGGTGGACTTTCAGCCAATATGTCTCTTAGAATTTGTGATGTTTCAACCATTATCAGCAAATAAAATCGCTGAAGTTCGACGAATGCCAACCTATATAATTTTTAGGGTTGAGTTTATTTAAAATTCCGTTATTCTCAATCCGAGATTCCCAAAACTGTGGACGACAACAGGCTGAATCGAACATGTAGTTAAAAGTTCTCCCATTATTTGTTTTGGTATCTGGTATGTTAACAAGTAACATGTCTTTCTTGTCGTTCGTCAGATATTTAATATTTCAATGCGAAATTTAGTCCAATTTATTTTTTGAACTAGTATATCGATGTTTGTTGAACATGGTTTATTAAATTTTTACTAGTTTTTTGGTACAAAATTGATATTTCGCTTGTTATGTATGTCCATAATAACTATCAATATGATTTCATGACAAGAAATAATAATAATAATAATAATAATAATTGACTAAACTAATTAATGCTGAACAATTAAGTAATACAAATCTGTAAGTTTACGATCACTTGAATCATTGTGTTACCCCAAAGGGTAGTAGTACATATGTATTAACATAAATAAGAACTAAATTACAAAAAACTTTCAGAAACCTGAATAATCAATAACTAAATCCTCAAATTTCCACATGTCTTCCTTCCATCGCTAAACATTTTATTGTTCGTGCAAACGATTCTTTATTGGCATTTTCTAAAATAGATTTTGGTACAACAAACACTGCCTAATTCAGAATACACTTGTTCCTTACAAAAAGTATTTTTTTCCAAACGAAAGTTTGTACTTATTGGAACAGTACATATCAACGTTTATCATATATGAATTAGGAATAATTTCATGTCACATTTTGAAAATTCGTCTATGAATTGCTAAAATAACATTACCTTTGACTTTCTGACATTTCAAGAAGTAGGTAAACAATTTTGCGTTTCTTAAATGTGAGTATTAGTTAGCATCGTGAAATTTATTACCTAATTAGAGATTTGTCCGTATAAATTTATTCACAATGTTGAGTGCAAATGACTAAATTGAAATAACTCTAATTCATGGAGAAAATAGAATAAATAGAGAAAGTAGAAATATTTAATCTGCGTCATCCCGAAAATCCGGTTTAATGCACAACTGTAGGACGCATTTATCAAAAATGTTTGGCCACGAGATCTGTGGAAAACTAATTTACCACAAAACATACTAAATGGGAACAATGAATTTACAACACAATGTATTATTAGCAGTACCTGGGAATCCGAGAAGTAATCTTGCTGCTGTATTATCCATAACAGGCGTGATAGTCTGGGTCACAAGATCCTTTTTTTGGAACTTATATACAGTTATAAACAATTTAGTTAAAAAAAACCGAAGGTTTGGTTTTTTGCTAATATCTCGGAAAATATTAAAGATATCCGAAATTAAAAAAAAAGATTCTTGAAGAGGAGGAAATTTACTAAAGAAAGTCACTCCTCACGGAAGTCTATCGCTAATATTTATAATGTTAATTTAGAGGCGAAAATAGCGTCCCGCACGCGCTGACCGATACGGACCTTTTAACAATAAAAATAATTCAACCCATTCAATATAATTATTGGGAAAAACATTCGCATACCCTATACCTACCCTATAATTATTCTGAGCCGATCCCTACTGTATTGAAGTAGTTTTTCGGTTCTTTTCTCGGACGGTTCCCTGATGAAGGTTCTACTGTATTTGTTGGCAGGTACTTTTGTCCAGTACTCTGTGTGCTTCTTATTGGTCCATGTCCTAATCTGGTTTCCTACTAATGATTTTGGTACCCCCAGAGCTGGTTCAGGACCTATATAAGTTGATGATCCGCGTCTAGCTCATTCTGTGATTCCTGAATGCCCTGGCACCCAGTACAAAGTTAATTTATTCCTGTTTGTAAGTTCATTCAGTTCTTCATGGCATTCCCAGACCAGTTTTGATGTCACCTTCGGGTTTGTCAGAGCCCCTAGTGCGTTCTTGCTGTCTGTTAAAATATTGATCCGCTCATTTCTTTGTGGTCTCAATTCAATAAGCCTTGCACACTGCAAGATAGCACACACTTTCGCCTGAAAGACGGATGTATATAGTCCTTACCTAACTTTGAATAATAAACTAATTTTTACAAGTTTAAATTTACATAGAAACCCTGATAATTTTTAAACCAAAAACCTCAAATTTTGTTCACTTCTTAGAGCTTTTCTTGAAAGCCTTCAAAACAAAACAAAAGTCCATTTTCCACTTTGTTATTAATAATCAACTACGTTAACAAGTGAAAAATTCAATTGAATCAATGAAAAAATGTTCATACTTTTCAGCTCTATTTGTTTGAAAAATTGTTATGATCTAATATATTGTTTATAAGATATTTGATATTGTTTTGGAAGGATTTTTTTCAGTGATGAATATTATGACTTTTAAAAACAAAATCGTTCCTTAAATTTTTTTATTGCTCAAAAACGTATTTATTTATTGAACAATTTTTTTTTGCTACTAAATATGAATATAAAGGGACGGTATTTTTTGAATTATAATTTCTATTTCTCTTTGATATTCTGAAAAAAAATTATTTATATTTTCTTTATTTATTTATTCAATAAATTATAGAAACAAATTGATTTTTACGATATATCATTTTCAATTCTACCAAAAAAACAAAAACAACCGTCTGTCAATTTTTATGTAAAAATTGAAAAATATTTTAAAAAATTGTAAAAAAATAGATAAACGTCTTTTCACACAAAAAGTGACACATGGTTGTTTCTGTTTTCTTTTGGTAGTATTTAAAAAAATATATCGTGAAAATTAATTTATTTGAAACAATTTGTTTAATAAATAAATATAAATTTGAAAAAAGTTTTTTTTATTTTTCAGAATATTAAAAGAAGATGAAATTATGATTTGAAAAAAAGTCGTTCCCTAATATTCATATTTACTAGCAAAAACTTTTTTTAATCAACAAATGTGTTTTTAAGCAACGAAAAATATTTTTAAGAAACGATTTTGTTTTTGAAAGTGATAATATTCATCACTGATAAAAATCCTTGCAAAAAAATTCCAAATATCTTATAAACAATACATTTGTTTATAACAAATTAACAGTGAACAAAACATGAGTATGTATCGGTCAGCGCGTGCGCTATTTTCGCCTCTATATCAAAATTATAACTATTGGTAAGTTTTTTTTTCAAATTTTCGAAATATTTACAAAAAACCAAACCTTTCTTTTTTTACCAAATTGTTATAACTTCTGCAATTTTATCGAGCACCTCTGGAAATTTTTAAATTTTTCAAAAAGTTGCATTTCGAATCGAATGGGCCCTAGATCATAATTTTCGGTGCCCTTGGACAGAAGTTCCAAAAAAGGATCTTGTGACCCAGACTATGAGTAAAAAATTAGCACAAAGAATATCAGTAAAACATGAATATCACCCTTATAAACCCAGTTTGCCAAATATATGTTGTTTTCTGATAAGGCATGTTTCACCTCAAATGGAGTGGTATGTTTGCAAAATTGCCGGTGGTGGGCTGACGAAAACCCAAATTTTAAAATAGAATGCGAGGACCAATATTCCTTTTTAAAAAACGTCTGGTGTGACATTTTCATTTGTGTTAATATTTTTTGATGTTTGAGATAGAGAACTATTGATCGATTCTCACAGCAACAAAGAGAACGGCAATGACTACAGCTTCACGGAGAGCCGTGTCATAGTACTACATTAACATGTTGAGTTTGAGTGTAAATGTAATGGTAGATACTCGATAAATCCATCGCCAGCAAGGTCTCCCGATCTCACTCTTCTAGATTTTTTCTATAGGGGTACCTTTAGTAGAAGGTGTATGCTAATCTATGGATTAGAAAATATTATCAGGCAGTGTTGTGCCAGTATACCGAAATCTTTTCTAGAAAATATCAATGAAGAATTTTGTGCACCAGTTTTCATCAAGAATAAAATTTTTGGACAAATGGATAATAAAAAAGTGTCACATATGGTGTAAACTCTTTGAAACTCAATGTATATATTATCTTCAAACTGCGGTAAATAATACTAATATTGATATCACCCCCAACTCGCACAGCTTCTGCTTGAGGAGATATTTAATGAAGTGTCTGGTGGTAATATAATTTCAACCCTCCCAGACGCGTTATTTGGAAAGTTATGTTCATGACCACAAAATGTTCTGAGGACGGTTCTGTACATTCCACGTTCTTCACTTCTTGAATAATGTGACATTGAAGTCAGTCAGTCAGTCCAGAAAACCTTGATCAAACTTTGTATCTGGTACCTGCCGACATCTACGTTAATAAAGAACCACATTTCTTGGAAACAATAAGACACCATCTGCGGTACCAGGAAAGAAGGAGTCCACAAAACATCGTGCAGAAGACGACGCAGAGCTGAGCGTTACAACAATGATAATCCGTTCTCACTGAAAAAATTAAAGAAAAATCTCAAAAATGTAATTATTGCAAATACACACATACTACACTCGGCCACACAAAACTTCTCAACGACCTCTTCGCCAATGTAACTTTCTACCGAGAAGAACGACTGTAAGTGAAGGGGAAATTCACATCAGAATTTATAAATATGGGTATGATTCGATTGCAGAATCCAGTGGTTCGGAACGAGTCAGTGAAAAAGCAACATCCCGTGCCCAAAATGAGATTCAACTTGGTGTAAGTTGATTTTTTTACTTCTTCGCCTAACCTTAATCGGGAGATTATCGCGGTCCAAGCTGCCCGTGGGCGATTTTCACTTTCGTTTGGGTTAAGTACGACTGGGCTTCGCCTATACGATACGCAGTGATTTGATTCGCAAATGGCCTAATAGCATAGAAGCCAAGGTCGCTTTCAGCTTCAACAACTTTCATAGTAACCATTGTTGAGAACAAACCCTTGCCATTAATATTTCAATAAAATACCAATAACAGATTACCTACTTCGCGTCTTAAATATATTTATTTATGATATTTCCAACGCCAACATTTTTTCTGGTCGTCGCTTTCTGTGAATAAGAAATAATATAAATTATTTTTTTAAAAGTGAATTGAAAAGTTCAGACGTAGGAATTTTTATGAAAAAGACGAACAGAACTAAACAATGTATTGGTTAGAGCCAATCTTTAAAGCCAAAGGGAATATTCAGGAATTGTATGGAGAGACAAAAATCCTGTTGATAATTAGCTGAATAATTTTGTAAAAAAATCTATAAATGATGTTTAGAAGCACAAAAAAGAAGTACAACTATTCAAGGTTATGTATGTCACCCAATTCTCTCGAATGAGCAGGAAATAATCAATCTGAAACAAGTACTTGCTGCTTGGAAGGTTTTCTTGATTGGTATCTATTCATTTACGAGGTACTAACTTTTTCTGTCTCGGAGTTAATAGCGATCGATAATTCTTCATAAGAAGGGGGTGAAAGAGAGAGAGAAATATAGTAATAGCTAATATGTGTCAAGAGGATCGGGCAAAGGTTAGTTATTTACATATTTTTTTCAATTATCAATTTGTGTATTACAAAACAAACTTCTGTAATTTCATAAACTACAGCTCAAGATTTTATCTCCACAAACTTTATTTGAAAAATATATCATACGTTTCGATAACATAGTAGCTTCTTCAACAGTGATTTGAATACTACAAGTTGTTTGTTACGCTAATATTTATATACCAACAGGTAACTACAAAAGAATGTTTGAATTTTTAAGTTTAATAATTTCCATTGCTTCCAGTTCCAAACCTTTATTTTCTATGTGTAAAATTTCGAACTCTTCGTTAAAGATATATGACTTTAGTCTAAAAGATGGTTTGAATATGTTGAACTTGTTTTCTTATTTACATAGCTCAAATAATGTTCCTGGATTCGATTCCTATATGTTCTGTCAGTTTGACCAATATATACCTAAGGACACGTTCCACACTTTGATTTATATACTCCTGATTTCTCGAATCTGGATGTTTTGTCTTTATTATTTTTAACCAACTTTTCCAACGTATTACTTGTTCTACATGCAATTTTAATATCTTCTCTTTTTATCAAAAATGAAGCAACTTTTTCCATTGTTTGTCTAAAATACGTTAAAGCTCTTGAGTTTTAATTTTGATTATGTAACTTATCAACAGGATAAACGTCTCGTATCGCTTTTTCGTAGATTTTTTTGGAAAGTATTTTGTTTTGTTTTTCATGGATAACCTAGAGAAGTCAATTTTTACACATGCGTTGATTAAGAATTTTTTGTATTGGCAATAGATATGTAGGTGACGTTTTGGTATGTTTTACAGGTACTAAGAGACAATCAGATACTTTTCATAGGAAACTAACAAAATTCATGAAAATATTTAATTCACTATTGAAGTAGAAGCAGACAACTCAATCAGTTTCTTGGACTCAACAATTGGTAGAATGAACAACAAACATAATTTTTCAATTTATCACAAACCCCCCTGTACGGATATTACTATACTTTACGATTCTACCCATCCTTATCAACACAAAGTAGCAGCTTATGATAGCATGAGTCACAGATTAGTCAATGTTCCTCTTTCAATAAATGATTTCAATAAAGAACTTAATATCATCAAGCAAATTGCAGTAAACAGTGGGTTTGATGCTGAAATAATAAACAAAATACTTAAGTCTTCGCAAAAGCGATTCGAGGCGTTTTTCCTATTGATAAGTTAGATAATCAAAATCAAAATTAAAGAGATCTAACGTATTTTGGACAAACAACAGAATTAGCTTCATTTTTGAGGAAACGAGATATTAAAATTGCATATAGAAAAAGTAATTCGTTGGGAAAGTTAGTTATAAATAATAAAGATAAAACTTCCACATTCGAGAAATCAGGAGTATATAAATTGAAGTGTTGAACTGCCCTAAGGCATATATTGGTCAAACTGGCAGAAAATTTAGGAATCGAATCCAGGAACATCATACGAGCTATGTAAAACAAGTCCAACATATTCAAATCATCTTTTAGAAGAAAATCATATCTTTAACGAGTTCGAAATTTTACACATAGAAAATAAAGGTCTGAAACTGAATCATTTGGGAGTAATGGAAATTACTAAACTTAAAAATTCAAACATACTTATGAATGGCCAACTGGATTTGAATAGATCACCATTATTGAACTTTTTTTCTTAAAAAACTGAGGAAGTATTATTATTGATGTGAAAGTAAGATAATATGTTACAGGTAATCATAATTGAAGAGGTACCTCAGGTATATAATAATTCTAGAAGTTGCGGGTAATTTGATAGAGGTAGTCCCAATTGTAGTTAGCTGTGGTATATAAATATTAGCGTTAGAAGCAACTTGTAGTATTCAAATCACTGTTGAAGAAGCTATACTGTGTTAGCGAAACATGTCGTGATGTGGAGATCAAATCGAGAGGTATAGTTTATGAAATTACTATGGGTCTTCATCAAGTAACAGCCGAATCAATCAGAAAAAAACAAACTTCTGTCTATATCTGCGTTCTGACTTCCACTTGGTCACCACAGAACAATATTTACTCTCTTCTTTGAAAACAAATATAATGAGTGTTTGGATATACTTATAAAATCAAAAAAAAACTGCTCATGAAAGAAAAATGTTACTGTTCCATAAGAGTGCAAATTTTGGTATCGGATCAAACTTCTCCATGTGGTCCAGATAAACTAGCGGAAAAAGTTTAGTTTCGAAAAATAAATCAAATCAATTGAGAACCGCAAAAGAGCACGAGAAAATTTCTATTGCAATAAAAATATATTTCTTGTCGCCTCTTTGAGTTTTTCTGTCGTTTATTCCACAGTTCAGCCTTCAGGTACTGGTTTGACCATAGGTGATTTGATATTTCTTTTATATTTGGGAGTTCAATGGTATGTCTTCACACTTCTTTGATAGATAAAATACAACTTATTCATTCTATCCATCTATTTCCAAACCTGATATAAGAAGAAATGCTTCTTTCCTTTTGAAATCAGAACATAATTTATTGGGCACTTGGTAATGAATCTTGTCTCGTGGAAGACATCCCATGTCTCGTGGAAGACATCCATTCGAATTTTGATTTGAAAGTAGCTTTTGTTGTTTTCCATACTGATGAAATGTCCTTTATCAAAAAATGAAAGTGCTGATATATTTCCGATAATTGATTGTAACATATGTTATGCCTCTTTCCCAAGGTCGAGTGTGTAAAATTTGAAATATTTCAAGGATTTCTCGACATCGCCGATTCAGTCTGAATTGGAACAGAACTAATTTGTATATAAATAACCCATAATTGTGTAATATTTCATTAAATTTCTTGTTGATGTATTCACAACGAAAATAATTTAACAAACAAACTCTTGTTGTCCCCGTTATTGAATTCATAGTTATATAACAGCTTTTTACTTCAGATGAGAAATAGTAAATTTAGATGTCATATGTATATGCTTAGATTATTAGAAAAGCAATAGCAAAACAAAGTATCACAACAAAAATACCCAGTATTGTCTACTCAATGATATATTTTTTTTTCAAATTGAAGGGAAAGGATATTTTCTATCATTAGAATACAATAGTAGATTTACTTGTTTTCTTCAACGTCACATCTTCTCATTCAGGATGTAAGTGTAAGAGCTTCTTGTGTATGAATGCTGAAAGTATATAATCACTTAGCTTCAGGCATCTTAAATATCAAATTAGTTACATAATGATAATAATGGATGTGAAATCGAGGTTTGCATATACAGATGATTGTAAAACACTAGTTATTCTGATGATGCTACTGTTCTACAGTCAACGTGACGATGAATACGATTACTTCAATTAAGAGTTTTTATGATGCACTGTTTGGAACCTTTGGTGTAGTAATGAATATTACTGGAATTTTTTCCTAACACCAAATCGTTATTTTTAACTTGGTGATAGACACGTGTTTCGATCACCAAGTGATCATCTTCTAGGAGGAAGATTAAAACTAATCTTTTTGACTTTTGAAGACTTTTGAAGAGGAATATGTATCATCCATACAAAATTACAATGGTACACCAATTAACTGAATGTGACCCTGATCGAAGAACAGAATTCTACGAAATCATGACGGAAACCATTGCAAGGCATCCTACCTATCTCCACAATATTTATTTTAGTGACAAATGTACATTTTTTTAAACAGCAATGTTCACAGACAAAATTGCCGTTATTGGAGTGACACCAAACCTCACGTTTTCCTGGAATCACATACCTAATATCCTGAAAAATTTAACGTTTGGGTAGAAATATTGGGAAACCATCTTGAAAGACCTCTATTTATTAATTAAAATTTAAGAGGGAAACTGTATTTGAATATGCTGAAAACTACTCTCATCACTGAAATCGTCGAAGCGAATCATAATGAATTCGATATGGATATTGTATTCTAACAAAATGGAACACCACCACATTACTGACAAGTAATAAACTATTTTACCAGTCGTTGGATTGGCCGTTGAGGTCCTACAGAATGGCCAGCCAGCTCGCCAGATTTGACACCTTCTGACTCTTTTCAATGGGCCTAATTGAAACAAAAGGGGTATGATAATAATAAAGATTTGAAGAGATATTGACGTTACTGTGTTGGAAAATGTCCGGCGTGAAATACTGGGTAGACTGTTTATATGTCAATAAGTTGAAGGCAACCATTTTCAGATTCTTTTTTAGTGACCCCAATCTTATTACCTCATATTATGTAGTTAAATGTCAATGTATACAGGCAATTAATAAAAGTTTCGCCGTTTTGTAGTAGTTGTAAATATTAACAATATATTCTTCGGTGTCATTGCTTTTCGAGTTTGAAAGCCGTGGATTTTTGAAATTTCTTCCTGGCGTTTCGCTGGCGCGAGTGGCTAGCTTCTTCAGAGGTTCAACCATCATGGCTTGCTGTCCGATGACTACCTTTTAGGCTTCGTA
>WOGM01000407.1:0-13008 GCA_015342125.1 Leptinotarsa haldemani | reverse complement strand
CTATCAAAAATGTTTTAGGGATAATGGTCCAGAAGTTTTCGTGAGTAATTCAATTCTAAAAATCAAAAATGAAACCAATCAATTAAGGAGAGGTAGTCTATGAAGATGAACTGAGAACACTCCATACCAAGTGAAATTATCAACATCCAGTGTACTGTGTATGAAGAAAATTTCGAAAATCTTCAATATATCATTTATATACCTAACTATATATACATAGCATACAAAACTGGTGACACCTTAGGAAGGCATATGAATTGCAAGTCGATCATTGATAAAGACAATAGATCATATGTCTATCAGCTTGAAAATCGTTTGTATGGAAAGGGTGTCTGTGAATTTCAAAACGATTGTTTCAAAAGACCAAAAAAGTTTTCAACTAAAGAAAATCAATTACACATATGCTTGCTACCTTTTAGAGAACAACAACGATTTTGCCATTAACTAGGCTATTTCCGAGAATATATCTTCATTAAACACTAATAATTGTTTGAATGTTGCCTGCTCATCTAGAAATATTATTATATAGACTATTGATTAGTAAAGTTCGACTGAGGAAGCTAATATGAAGCGAAACGTTTTAATAATATAAAAGTTTTGTCATCATGATTACCTTTAAAGAATTTTACTCAAGATAACCATATATTATTTATTCGCCAATGTTTTTATACAAAAAACAAATGAATTTTTGAAATCCCTATACATAATCAGTTTGCACCTCTCCAAGCATTAAAACAGAAAAATTACTTTTCTTCGTACAGAAATATGCACGTCAAACTTTTATGCTTAGGTAACTTCTGTACAGGATTATATAATCTGTAACAATGATATAAATTGTGAAATTGTGAACGGTAAAATTGTAAATTGTAAAGTTGTAAAATTGTAAATTGTGAAATTGTAAATTTGTAAATGTTGTTTACATTAGGAAATAAACTGATTTAATTTGAATCGAGTAGGTAGGCAGCCAGTGAATGGATAATTTATACAATTGTATACAATTTTGGAATATTTTCTAAATGGATTCGAGAAAGAGTTGATTTCCAAAACGTCATCCAAAGGATATATATTTTTGTTTGGAATTCATATATTTTTGTTTTTGTTTGAGTATTTAGACAGAATGTATTAATATGGAGTGTTAATAATAATAATAATAATAATAATAAATTGGCGCCCAACGTGGGGCCTTATCATACATTGAAAAATTTCGCGGTTACGTACGGCACAAATAGAATTGAACAGAATCCGATAAACAACATCCGTTTCCTCGACGGAAATGCAATCGATAGTTTCCTTTCTCGGTGAGAGAGGAACCTCCTTCCCGGCGGTAAATCCCCAAAAGTCGAGCAACACCGTGGATCGTGTATGACGTATGCGTGTGCAGACGTGCGACACCCGCGGAGGTGCAATAAATAACGGCACGTTGACAATTCCGTTGAGATTCGCGTGATATAGAACATGTCAATTGGTACAAATGTTCAAAAACGAGCAGCCCCCACAATACCGCACGTTATATAAATATTGCTGGTATGAATACGAAGTAGATCGACACGTTCTTCTGCGGGTCTCGGAACGAAAAGTATTAGATTATTACGTGAGTTGGACCGAAGGGGAGGTCTGGCCTTAGACATTTCTGGATGTTTTCGAAAGCATCTGTTTTTTTAATAACATCTCATGCAATTTATTTTATTAAATCTACATCGATGTCTCAAAGATATTTTCCGAGTTTTTTGGCAGTGGTCTACAGGTTTTTATGTCTGGCTTTGCCTCAACTACTGCGTTATGCATTATCAAAGGAGATGGAGTAACGGTTAAAACGCTCGAGTTGTTCTCAACGCAGAAGCTATAATGTACCGCAATGGGCAATCCCATCAAGTTCGGTGGTGGCAAACTTGTTCATGGAAAATTTCGAACAACGGGCCTCAGAGCAATCGATTGTGAAACTATATTGTTGGCTGCATTATGCTGATGACACGTTCCTAGTATGGCAATATGTTGAAGGGACACTGAACAATTTTCTATTCAATTATCTCTCAAACCAAAAATCTAATTCATAATGGAACGATGAACTCAAGGGACTATAGCCTTTTGGTATGTTCTTGTGAACAGACGTGAGGATGGGATATTGGGCCATAGAATGTACAGAAAATAGGAAACCAACACACACAGACAGCTACCTGAATAAAAAATCTAACCACCACGATAAAAAAAAATGAAACGTTGGTTGAGAGAGCCCCATGCATCTATGAACCTGAGAGTCTCCCTGAGTTATTCAGTCACCTAAAATGCCCTCAAATGGAATGGATACAGCGAAGTTGGATCCAAGCAAGCTATACGACCCGGATTGAGAGAATTCCATAGAAACGACGTGGAACCAATATTTAGGTCACCTTAGGACCCCAGAGAGCCTTTAGCAACACCCGGGGTATACCCGATAGCTTGTAGCTTCGGGTCGATTTACATTTGAACCACATTTTTTTGTATGAAGACGGAGAAGTAGAAAGCCAAAACCTTTCTCTCCCAAAAATATACCCCTTTCGATTCAAACAAGATTCATATGGCTGGGATTGAATCAAATAAGCGGATGGATGTCGTTAGGTAATATCATCGATGGCTGAGATTGAATCAAATGAGCGAATGCATGTCGTTAGGTGCTATCATCGATGACATAAGTAGATATAACTCATTCGTGGCATGAGGTCGTAATCTTATGAATGAATTGAATGCTTCATCTTGTAATATCCATATTGGTGCCGAAGAGGCAATGAGGCAAGTGTCTTATTCCCAAACATCGAATGTCCGCCTTTGAGGATGGCAGTGTAACTGAAATTTTACTTCTTTTATATAGTTTATTGTGTAGCCATTCTGTGAATGATATCTGATTCAATTCCGTAACGAATATTTGGAGTTACAAACTAAATAGAAAACAATGTTTTTTGCATAGTTGAACGTCCATATGAAAGTATTTGTTTAGAAAGTATATTCTATTTCAATGTTTATATGAAATTAATTATTTTCAAAGGTCTCTTTCTTCCAGTTTGTGTCTGAAAGGTACTTGTTTCTTTCTTTTTTTGGAAGATTCTCACAATTTTCGTATGAAAAGGAAAAAGTAGAAAACCAAAAAGTTTATCTTCATCTCTTCATATATTACTTTCAATTTTCACACTTTTCTATATATATGTTTCGGTAGCACAGAATACTTACTGATATTGAAAAAGGCTTATTTTCTGGCAAAGTTTCAAGTGAATATCTAGTTAACTCACGTAGAGAGAACAATTTCTCAGAAAAAAACCCGAATTCATCTTATTGAACCAAATAAATTCGCTTGTGACAGCTTCATTGGTGCTTCTTACAATATATATAAAAATACTTGTTGACAAATTGTGACTTGAAGCAGACATTATATCACCTTATATATCTATATTTCTTTCCTAGGCGTTGTTAAGACCTTTAATACCTCATTGCCAAATATACAGTGCGAGTCTCTAACATGGAACAAATTCACTAAATCAAAGGTGTTGTTTCTTTCGGAGATATGCTCGAACACGTCGATTAGTATTTCAAAGTGCCCTTTTTTCATGCAAAAAAATTATACAGTGTATCTCAAATACATAACTTTTTTAAATGACAACCCTGTTTTTTTAATGACTTTTATTAAAGGGTTCAACAAGTTGCACATGCCTGCTAAATTTAAACATTTCTGATTACTTCGCCGGAAATTAGCCTACACTCCTGTCATATTTTTTTTTGAATCCTCAATATTTGCCGGTTTGGTCTTAAAAATTTTGCTTTTCAAGTAACCCCATAAGAAAAAGTCCAAAGGTGTTAAATCCGGAGGCCTAGGTGGCCATTCATAGGGTCCTCTTCTGCTAATCCATCTGCCTGGAAATACATCATTCAGGTACTCACGGACAGGTCTTGTAAAATGAGGAGGCGCGCCGTCCTGTTGAAACCATATGTTTCTATTCGGAAGGTCAGCTTCTATAGGACAAGGGAACAAAATAGTCAAGTTCGGAACTAGGTCCTCCTGCAACAATTCTAAATATCTTGCTCCAGTAAGATTTTCTTGGAAGAAAATCGGTCCTATAACTCTATCATCAACAATCCCTGCCCAAACATTGACTTTTTCTGGATGTTGAGTGTGGCCTTCGCTCTGAATAGTCTGAAAGTTCAATATACCAATGAAACCGTTGATATCATAGTACCAACTGCCTTTGTCAGATCTCATCAGTCAGGTATTATTCTCAAAGTTTTCAAATACTGGAAAGTTATTCCTCTCCACAAATAAGGCGATTACTACTCTACATTCGTGATATGTATTTTTACTAAAATTCTGAAAAACATAATCCAGAAAAATATTGTCTCATTTTTCAATCAGCAGTTTTTTTTACAGTTCTCACTTCGTTTTCCGGAAGAATCGCTCTACTCTATAGGCAGTGTTGAGTATCGTATATGAACAATAGCGGTAAATCTCAGGGTCGGATCTGAAAATGTTAGTATTCTTTCCATTTACATTGAATTTTTAACTCTCAGTGACATTTCTAACGACTAGGACATTCTAGAATACCAAGAAAAAAGTATTTTGTCATTAGCATGTCAACAAATTGATATATTAAATGTAATAGGTCGTTGATGTACAATAGAAAAAAAATGGAAACAACAATAGAATACCATCAATGTCTACTTGTAAAGAAAAAATTATTTGATAAACTGGAAAAACTGAACGAAACGATCGAAAATACCATAACATGGAAGTTCAGTTGGTAAATTCGTCTCCCGATTACGGTCAGAGATTTTGGAAACACCAAGCGTAGCATCCCAAATATCTCTTTGTTTTAAGTCAAATGTTGATTTTTGCTTTCGGAAATATTCCGAAAATATTTAAGGTATTGTTAAATTATAGTTTTCTCCATAGTTTTTTGGCTTCATAACATTTATGGTAAAACATTTTTTACATAGGTGCTTTTTGTGTAAATCGATTTCCCAACAAGAATTGAAGAGCACTTGTTATGCTCTATTGTGTAGTAATGAATATTAGTGGAATTTCATCCCAACACCAAACCTCAATTTCAACACCTCTTACATAATGTGTTATACCGTAGATTCCTCTGCAAGTACCTAGCAGAGGAATCTACGGAAATTAATTTTATAATGTTGCCTCATCTACTAGTCAGGTAAATCTGATAACTGAAATATTATTTCAACAAGCTATTATATTAGATATTGGTCCACTATCGTTATTCATAATATTATTATGTTAACTTATTTCTACGCTCTCATCTAGATGCATGTTGTTGTTAACTTGTCTAAATAAAGAACTAAAGTCTGTGGAATGGTTTTGTTGCAAAACATGATGGGGGACTGTTAATTTTTTCGGTGTTCCTTATATCTTATTTCAATAGATCTTTTAGTATTTCCATATTATTTTGCTTCGTACTCATTACATTCAGTTTCGTAAATTCCAGACTTTTCCGATTCTATCAACTTTCACAATCCAATATATCAATAGGATATGTTTTCCTTATTTTCCCTGTACACCTACTCGACATCAATAAATACAGTCATAGATTGACACTTTCCTGGGAACACTTTTCAACATATTCAATATCTTTCAGCAATCGTCTATAATTATTTTCGAATCCATAACTGTTAAAAAAGCGACATAGAAATAATACCAATAATCACCCCTTATCAACTATCTATCACGAAAGCATTACCAGTAATGCATACCCATTAATTTCCACAACACGAATGCGCAATAAACAAATTCATTTCGACATTGACGTATAGCTTCTCGTAAACAACCATCAATATTTCATCGGAATTAGGTTTTGGGAAAACCGATGTGGAGGGTGAGTGCCTCTCCAACTATTTCCTTCGATCTCTATCATGATCAAGTAAACGTTTATCAGATCGTGATATATCAATAAAAGTAAACACTGTGGTAAGTGTCGGAATGTTTCGATATAATGCTAGCAGTCAATTTGTGACACCCTTAGCTCATTTCCGATAGGGGTGGCTGGCGTCTTTCATCTACCGAAGATATATAGCGTTAAAATGATGCTATTAGTAACTGATACCGTATGTACCAACTGGAATTTATCCCCTATCGGAGTTGCAAGGGATCGTAAACGTCAATACGTGTAGACCGGGAGAATACGTATTTCGCCCCTGCTAATTGGTTGAGAGCTAGTTGATATTTAATTAACGAGAAGACTTGGAGTGTATGATGTGATGAATATTGTTAACGAAATCATATAGTGAGATAATATTCTATATGCTTGTGATAGACTGTTTGGAACCTTTGATGTAGTAATTAGTATCACTGGAGTTCTGTCCCAATATCAAACCGTTATTTTGTCACCACGGCACGTGTTTCGATCACCAAGCGATCATCTTCACAAGGAAGATTAAAGTAAATATACTTACAATGTTATCCTTATTTATACCTTAGATACCTCTTCTATGTACTTCTTAAGGTTTTAAATCAATTTTACAATATTACCGTATCTACTAGTCTTGAATTAATTTTACAATGTGTCCTTATGTAATAGTCAGGTAAATCTAATAATTAAAATATTATTTTGGTCCACCATCATGGAGTATTGGTCCATCATCGTTATTCATAATAATAATATGTTTACTTATTTCTACACTCTCATATAGGCATCTAAACGCCTGTTGTTGTTAACTTGTCTAACTAATCTTAATGAACTGAAGACTGTGGATGGGCGACTGCTGATTATCTGGTCTTCCATGATTTATATGTGCTAAGTGTTCCTTATATCTTATTTTAATAGATTTCTTTGTCTGTCCATAATATTTTCCATCGCAGTCCTTACATTTTATTTCGTAAATTCCAGACTTTTCAGAGTTTGTCTTTTGGATTTCCTTAAAGGCTCTATAGTGTATGACCTGTTTCAAATACCACCTTCATACATAGTTGCTTGAAAATATTTCCAAAGTTATTCGTGTATTTGTGGTATGCGACTGAGATATATTTATCTTGGTTTTCGTCGTTTTTAAAAAAACGTGATTTCGTTCATTCTTAACCTTAGCTATTTCTTCCTTATTATATCATACATATTATACAATACCCTTCGAGAAACCGTTACCGTAACTATTATATATGCTAAGCTGCCTTGCCTTTTTGGCAACGTTGTTGTTATGATGATACTCCCGATTTACCAGTCAGGAAATTTAAATAGTGCTCTCATGATTTGGGCTTGTGATATACCATTTTTGAACGGCATGTCGAAGGAGGATTTCCAACAGATATTGTAGTATAACCAACGCAACGTTCACGCTTAGCTTTAGTCAACGTTATAAATTGATTTAATAAAGGTGAACTTCATTCAATTACGAAGACACTCTCTAAATTCTCGATTCCTAATTGTCTTTCCGACTATATTTGATACCCAGTATTGTCGGCTATTTCTTTGATCAAGTTTTTTCCGATGGTTTACATTTTTTTACTCAGAAGTAACGTGTGAACAAAAAAGAAACTGCGTCATTTTCTGTTGTGGACAATTGTGGGAGTTATCAGTTACATACAAGAGTGAGTCAACAAGATTCCCATTCTATCACAGGAAACAATTTTTCGAACTGCTCAATTTTTTTTGCATCCCATATCGATAAATACTATCTTTCAAAATTATTTTCTCGCATACTGGGTGATTCAGCCGAGCGCGGCCAACCAAAGTTATATTTCTTCAAATAAAACACCCAGTATATGAATACGTCATTCGATTCCATATTTTTCAGCTCTCTAAGGATTTTTTTATATTGAATTTCCATTGCGGCATGTCCAAGTTATTTCAGAAAAACCTATTTTTTTTTTAATTCACCACCCGTATATCTAAAACAACTAAGTGGATTTTTTAGGAGTAGTTAGTCAACATCTCTATCATAATTTTGGAAATCTCAACTTTTGGAAACAATGTATAGGGTACTAGGTAAAACTGGTCATTCAAAGTTTCATTCATTTTCAAACAGACATAATTAAACTTTTTCAAATAGAACACCCTGTCTTTTATCATTTCTATGAAATGATTTAACATTTCACTTCATTTTTCATCCGAGGTATACTATACAAAAAAGATATTTTAATTTTGCTAATTAAACCAAGTTTTAGTAATTGTTGTAACCACAAAAAAATATTTTCTGGCGTTCACTTAGGTACTCAAATTCGTTTTCCGAATATTCAAAGTAATCACTAGTACATTATCATTTTCCATACCATCTAATGATAGTTATCAGCGGTTAAAATGATAAGAAATGCATAAAAAACCTTGAGAATATTTATACTGCTTTTTTCTTCGAAAATCCAGTTATCCAGTTATCGCGTGTAAATTGATTCATTTTTATTATGAATTATGTAATGGAAGATATGGTGTGAATGGTCTATGCTTTGATGAAAAGTGACGAAACTACCTCTTTGCATCTAGGATTTATAAAGAGAAGTTCCCGTAAAGAAGGCAACCAGTTGGAAGGGCATTTCAGGCTCTAAAAACAAGATTTGAAAGAATTGGTAATGTCAATCACGAGAAGTTCGATCGTGTCTGCCCTGTAATAAATGAAGAGAATACATTTCAAATTGTTCTTCATCTTGAAAATCCCCCATGTGAGTGCCCGAGAACTGAACAGGGAATTAGGATTTTCTCAAACCAGCTTGTCTCGAATGATACTGTTTTGACCCACGATTGTTTTATCGTGAGTATGAATGCTCAATGCGCACAAGAATTACAATAACTCTTGTGAAAAGATAGGATGAGAAAACTAACTAGCTAGATGTACTGTAGACAAGACAATATTTAATTCTAACTGTACTCTTACAAAGTTTGAAACGTAACTAATGAATTTTACAAACTAGTAATATTCCACATCGGTAGGTATATTAGAGAAGAGGTTTCAGATTGGTCTTTGGAGGTATAAACAAAGAAATAAAGGTTTGGATTAACATAGGTAGGATTGATCATAATAGCGGGTGATTCCCATGATAAGGGAAACAAGGAATAATTAAGGATGTACGGGTTGCTTGAGAAAATATATTTGGGAATATTGAATTGTATAAGCATACGTGTATTAGAAAGATCCGTAAACTTGAAACCAACTAGAAAACCCCGATTATGAATAATGAAATATTAAATAACTCAAACAAGATCAGTTAACAATACATAAAATAAAAAAATGTTTTGTTGTGCAAATTTTAGAGCTGTCAACTCTAGGCTAAATACTAAAAAATTAAGAATCACTTGAAAAACATAATAATTTCTATAGTGGGACTTTGAGACCGAACAGATACGATCAAGCAAATTCCATCCTTACCACATGCAATTGATACAAGAGTTAAGAGGAAGATATTTTGAAAAACGTGTCAATTTCGCCGATGGGGCTTATAAAAGATCATTCAAGAAAATGCATTTTTCGATTTCGTGTTACTTTCTGATGAAGCAACTTTTCATTAAAATGGAACTATAAATCGGCATAATATGCCTTATTATGCAACGGAACACCCCCATATCGTTCGTTGCCTGAACCATCAACAGCGTTGGTCACTGAATGTTTGGGGTAGAATTCTCGGAAATAGAGTTTTCAAATGGGCATTTCACTAGAAGAAAATATGTAAGATTTTTTCGTCATAAGTTTTTGAATTTATTGGACGGGGTTCCATATGGAACAAGACTTAGAAGGTGGCTACAACAAGACGGTGCACCACGACATTTTGAAACGAGAATAACTCAACGATCACACAGGCCCACAGGGGTGGGCCTGTGGCGTGGCCATACAGATCACCTGGCCTGACCAAAATAGTTTTTTTTTTATGGGAGTATATCGAATGAATTGTCTACCAAACTCCTCCAACATCTGTAGAAGACATGAAACGAGGAATCACTAGAGTTTTCAGGAAAATCCCAGAGGTTATGCTGAAACGTGTGGAATTCGTTTAAAAGGGAACTGACATGATATGTTGCAGAAAATGGTCGCCATTTTGAACATCTTTTGGATTCCTCTATTCATGAAAAAATTTAGGAAATATTTTTCATATTGAAAAAATTTTGAGTAAGTGAAACTAAATAGGTAAATTGCTTTTTTGTGATTACAACAATTAATAAAACTGGGTATAATTTGTAAAATATCTGTTTTTCATATAGTATACCTCTGATAAAAAAATGTAGTGAAATGATGAAACATTTTATACAAATGAAGAAATGCGGGATGTTTCATTTGAAAATGTTGAATAATGTCTGTTTGAAAATGAATTAATTCGACCGGTTTTACCGAGAACCCTATATATTGTTTCCAAAAGTTGAGATTCCCTAAATCATCATATTGTTGTTGACTAACTATTGAAAAAATTACTGTTAATTAAAGGAGGAATTGGAAGTTTCCACCAGAAATCATTAAGATAAATTGCAGGATATCTTTGAAAGTGTTTGAGCTGAATTACCTTCTCTCTCTCTCTCTCTTCTTATTACCTCCCTCTAGCTCCAACTGCGGTCTTAAACCTAGTAAGATAGACAATAACACATAATCAAACGACCTATTTAGCTTTTATGTATTTATTTTCTTATATATTATAAAACACAACCATTATCAGCCTGTAACAGCCACGACGCAAGCCTATCTTAGGCTTATTTCATACTTACCCGGCAGTCGGACAAACGATGTCGGACGCCAACACCGACACCGACACGGAAAGTAGATCTGTTCACATTATTCATTATACACCATCACGACACAACTCGTACAAATGTGAAGCGTGCCATAAACATTTGATCCTAACAATCGGCGGCCGACACCGACACTGATAGTAGATCTGTTCACATTATTCATTATACACCATCACGACACAACTCGTACAAATGTGAAGCGTGCCATAAACATTTAATCCTAACAATCGGCGGCCGACATCGTTTGTCCGACTGCCGGGTAAGTATGAAATAAGCCTATGGAAAGTGTCATATAGGAACTCCCGACTAATAGAAAAAATACAGGGTGTTCCTGATAGACCAAAACCATATATGGATGGATAAAATACCCATATCCGTAAATCAGTAATTAATTGAGTGACTAATAGAAAACGCTTTGCCTAATAAGGTGTATTCAATATAGAAAAAAGCATGACCAATCAGCAGAATAAGTGGCAATGACAGTCCCTTTACAGGTTGTATCTAGTGAATAAAAACATAAAAGGTACACAAGTTCTGAGGTCGTATCCTTTGGTATCTAGTTCTGGGCTTTTCCACAATTTTGTTCGTCTGTTATCAAACTCTCTTTTATTTTGTGAAAACTTCCCAGAATATTCTATTGAAACACTTTCATCAGCCTGAGATTCAAATTTCTTAAGGAGTCAATAACCGCTTCATATTCGATATATACAAATTTTACTATGTACAATTCAAATGTACAAAAGTTTGACCACAATAGAAACGTCACAGTTTATCATTCATCACACGTAAGGCAACTGCCGGAACTCGAAAATATCACTGGGGTAATAATTTAAAAAATTGTTTCAGTTCTAATAAATCACATATTTTTTGTATCTATACGTAGTTTTCTCCTGACGATAAATTTTCGGAGGACGGTGGTTTTTTGTGCTTGTTCTTATCTTTATTCCTGCTACTTTTATTTTTCGAGTTGTCGGGAGATTCTTGGGCGCTCGACGAAGACTCTTGCTGCGAGGAGGCGCAGTTGTTATTCTGCGCAGTTAGACAAGACATCTCAATCATGTTCTGATTCTGGAAAACAACCGAGCTAGAAATTTCTGGAAATAAGATGAAATTAACCTAGGTTTAGTTGTGAGTAATAAAAACAATAAGCAATACACAAAACAGCTATTAGTAGTTAGTTTGAAGCAAATTCAAGAAAAGCCATTCTTAATTTACATTAAGTCTCTCTCTCTGTATTGTTTGAAAACCGCTATTTAATCAGAACTCTTTTGAACAGCTGTGAAAATAAAATGAAGGCAAATTAAATTCAAACATTCATATGTTCATTATCATAACTTTCGCATATGCACAATGTATTTTTGGCGTTGAACAATATTCAGTACACAGTCTGTGGTAGAGAAAATGAATATCATTTGAAAAACCACTTGTCCAATGTTTTCTTTCAATATTTGTTCTTTAACTTTTGTTAAGAATATTTCATTACAGGAAAACATAATTCTAGTAGGGATAGAAAAAAATAAAAGTATTTCTTTTGTATGTAATCATTAAAAAACATGAAATTATATGATAAACTAAACTAAAAAACTAAATTAACTAAACAGAAACAGATAAAATAGCTGACAACTTTCAGCAATTTTCAAATCATCCTCAGTCGCCATTTTAAAACACCACCTTCTCTTTTAAAACATTCATCTGATGACATTGGCAGAATTCAACATTTGCACATGATAACTCAAGGCAGATATTGCCCTTGCACCCAACCAGCGTTGGAGGTATGTAATGTATTATCTAGCAATATACAAATTGAATTGAGTAAATAGTTCAGTTTATCTCATATTCTTTAAACTTTCATTTCATGGTCTGTATTTTTCGGTAAATAACTTGTGAATCGTAATAAATGAATCACATATGATAAATCTGCAACTCAAATACTTTCATAACTTTTCCAACAATACAGAGAGAAAAAAATGTGCCTACATTTCGGAACGGCCAATTGCAGATTTTACAAGAAATTGAGCACTTGCGATGCCATAGGGATACTATGATAGTAGAAAAACAAAAACATGCATTCAGCAGCAGTTCGAATTTCGCAAAGCAGAAAGAATCGATTTGGTGCCACTACTTGAATTTTTATTGATGATAAAGATACTGAAAGATTCACATAGTTATATATACTATATGATAACACCGGCTGGCACTCTGGTAGTTATAATACTGATCATTTGTTTAGCCCAAGACTAATTCACAAAAAAATAAAATATACAGGACTATTCAAATTCGTTTCTGTACATGGAGATCTCGTAAACGATAAGAGATAGAGTATCGGTTAAATCGTGGC
>WOGM01000406.1:0-13015 GCA_015342125.1 Leptinotarsa haldemani | reverse complement strand
AATCTCAACACAATTCTTTTCGTACAAACATTCACTGTTATATACTTCCGGAAATCACAGGAAAATTGCCGGATACAAAAATATCAAATCACTTCAGGCTAAATATTCCACATGACATAAATCTTGCAGATCCGAATTTTTACGAACCCAGTTCAATTGATATGTTGATAGGAGCGGATCACTTCTATTCTTTAATATGTGTAGGTCAAATTTCTCTGGGGCGTAACGAACCAATTTTACAAAAAACTCAACTTGGTTGGGTCATCTCAGGGCCCATTAGTAAATCATTCTCGAAAAGAGTTTCTTGTCATTTCACTCACAACCCTGACATTCAGAACCAAATAGCCCGATTTTGGGAAATCGAAGAGATATTTCCGAAAAAAGCTTTATCGGAAGAAGAGAAATTGTGCGAAGAGCATTTTCTTCAAAATACTAGTAGACTAAGCAATGGCAGGTTTGTAGTAAAAATTCCATTCAAGAAATCTTTAGAAAATCTAGGCGAATCGCGTGAACAAGCTAAAAAGCGTTTCATTTCTTTAGAAAAAAAGCTTAATGAAAACAGCAAATTCAAATCTTTATATAGTGAGTTCATGGCGGAGTATGAAAGTTTAGGTCACATGAACAAGGTTAATGAAGATGAAACAGTCAAATATTCTTTTTATCTGCCACACCATGGAGTTATGCGCGAAAACAGTGTATCGACGAAACTTCGCGTTGTGTTCGACGCATCTGCCTCCACGTCATCTCAATATTCTCTAAATGACCTTCAAATGGTAGGCCCCACGATTCAGAGGGAGTTACTTTCTCTAGTTTTGAGTTTTCGCGAGTATGCTTACGTGGTATGCGGAGATATTGCAAAGATGTATCGTCAAGTTCTCATACATCCGGAACAAAGATCTCTTCAAAGAATCCTTTGGCGAAGAAGTCCCGATAATCCTATCTCGGTGTATGAACTGAACACGGTTACATATGGTGAAGCTGCTTCATCATTCTTAGCAATACGGTGTCTTTTTCAGTTAGCCACTGAAAATGAATCAGCTTACCCTCAGGCAGCAGATATCATTAGAAAAAACTTCTATGTAGACGATCTTCTGTTTGGAAGAAATTCCATCGAAGAAGCAGCCCGTCTTTGTGAAGATGTATCTTCTGTACTAAAGTCTGGTTGTTTTGAATTACGAAAGTTTTATTCTAACAATCCGAAGGTACTGCAATACGTTCGTGATCTGCAACATGATTTGAATGTAGTTGATTTTGGAATCAATGAAAACGCTAAAACCTTGGGCTTAGCTTGGCTACCCCATTCAGATATGTTGGTATTCAAAATAAATATACCAGATAACAAAAATGCTACAAAACGAACAATTCTCTCTTGCATTTCCACAATTTTCGATCCACTTGGCCTCCTCAGCCCAGTTACAATAACATCAAAAATCATCATGCAAAAACTATGGTTAGAAAAGTTAGACTGGGATGAGCGCCTCCCTACGAATCTCGAGTCGTTCTGGAACGAATTCAAAGCAGAACTTTCTTCTTTAAATCATGTACAAATTGCTAGGCACGTTCTTTGCAAAAATCCGAAACGAGTAGAAATGCATGGTTTTTGTGACGCATCTCAAAGTGCTTATGGTGCTAGCATATATATGAGATCAGTTGATCAAGATGACGGCATCCACATCAACTTGCTCAAAGGCCAAAGTACCACTACACACTATTGCAATACCTAGATTAGAGTTAAAACGGCGCGCTTATGCTCTCGAGGCTAGGCGAAAAGGCCTCTGAGGCGTTGAATACAAAATTCGACAGATGAATTTTCTGAACGGACTCTACCATACTGTTGGGTTGGCTTAAAACGCCACGAAACAAGGTATTTGTAGCGAACCGCGTAGGCGGTAAGCCGGCAAGGTTACTCTTATATCTGCTTTGGTGGAATGGCCCTTCTTGGCTCATGCGAAGCGAAAATTAGTGGCCTGGAAAAGGCCCAGATGACATCAAAGACCACCCTGAATTGAAGAGAATTGTAAGTTCACTTCATATTGCAAACAAAACAAAAATGATTGATTTCGAAAAATTGTCAAATATCAATAGACTCGAAAGGTGTATGGCTTACATTCTTAAATTCGTAAATAATGCAAACAGAATACGTGAAAAGCAAACACTACCCATAAATCTGAATAATCTAAAGGCGGCACGTAATGAGTTCATTAAATTAGCACAACGTGAATCATTTCCCAAACTTAAATGCCACTTGAATCGGGAAGTAACATCCTCTCTCTCAATCCTTTTCTTGACTAGGAGGAAATTATCAGAGTTGGAGGAAGAATATCCAATTCCAAATACTCCTATTCTAAAAGGTTTCCGATTATACTCTCACACAAACACCACTTTACAAAATTATTGTTCAATGATGAGCATAAAAGGCTGTTACATGCCGGCTCACAACAATTGTTGTATTCCATTAGAGAAACTTTCCGGTCTAGCTCAGGCCGCTCCATCGCAAGAAAAACTGTGCGCCAATGTATAAAATGTTCAGAAATAATCCGACGTTAGTACAACCCATAATGGTAAACTTACCAAGTGAGAGATGGGAACCTCAGTCGCCATTTTACATCTGCGGAGTAGATTATGCCGGACCACACATGATCAAAAATAAGAAAGGTCGCGGTTCAAAACTTTCTAAATGCTACGTCAGTCTATCCATTTGTTTCGTGACGAAAGCAATACATCTGGAGTTACTTTCCGACCTAACGAAAGATTCATTTATTTTAGCCCTTCGTAGGTTTGTAGCGCGAACAGGAAAACCTCTAAGAATATTTTCTGATAACGAAAAGAATTTCGTTTCTGCCATTTCCGAACTAGCCGAATTGGGTAGGTTAATTCAATCCCACGAACTCCAATTACCGTAATCATTCTCAATCAAAGGTATTGAATGCCGGTGTAAAATCCATAAAATATCATATGAAACGAATCATGGGAAACGTTCACCTTACTTTCGAAGAACTTTATTCTTTATTAACGCAAATCGAGGCAGTCGTAAATTCTCGTCCACTCACATCACGTTCTACTCATCCATCAGATCCTTTACCTCTTATTCCGGCACACTTCTTAGTCGGAAGATCACTCATTGGGGTACCAGATGCAGATTTGAGAACCGTACCACAAAACAAATTATCATCATATGAAAGGATGCAGCAAATCACTCATCATTTCTGGAAAGATGGAGCAAAGAGTTCATTTCCGAAGTTCAGCAAAGACTTAAATGGAAAACGTCTCAACAACAATTAGAGACGGGAACTAGCGTGTTGATAAAAGAGGAGAACCAACCACCCATGGTGTGGAAGCTTGAAAGAAAATCGAGGCAGTGCATCAAGGCAAGGATGATATCAACCGCGTGGCAACCATTCGGATTTCAACGGGAATGGTCAAGAATCCTTCAACAAAATATGTACACTCCCAATAGAGGACATCGAAAGCCAATCCTTTCAAGGTGGGGGCCATGTTCAGACATTCACCCTGTATAGTCACTCCTCTCCCGGATGCAAGATGCAATCCTGAGATCGACGAGAAGAACAGGCCGAAGTTAACAAGTATTCAAACTAAACAGACACTAATTTACTATTTCACATTTCTATCTGTATGTTATTGAAAAAATAAGTTTATGTTGTCGTTTTTACAAAACTAAATTCAGTGCAACTTCATTACAATACCTAACAGCCGTTAAATAACTGCTGCCACCTACCGTCTTTCTAAAACTATTTCACGAAGAACTATAGGGACTATCCCCCTTTCAGACCAAAAGGCAGACAAATTTGCATGAGCCTTCGTGGAACAGATCGTGTACCGACATGGAGCACCTAGGATGCTTCAAGCAAACAAAGGGACAATGTTTATTTCCCGGCTATTTAAGGCTGCCTATCAAATAGTGGGTATTGTAAAGATTCAAACTTCGATATCGAATAGTCACATTGAACGGAGTGTTGAAGGACATGATGTCGCATCACATAGCAGAAAATCAGCGCAACTGGTACACAAGAGTTCTGGTGGTATTGATTGGCTTACCGCGAAAATGTTCATATTTCCACCGGATACACCTTGTTCTTCCTTCTACAGGGACGTGAGCAAGTTTTGCCTGTGGTGGACTTCATTCGATCGCAGCGAATCAAGTACGACTTGCAGAACACTACGCTTCGGAGCTAGCTGCCATACTGAAGAAGGTGTATTTGCCAGTTTTGAAAACATCAGAATAACTCAAAAAAGAATGAGCAAAATATTACAACATAAAGCTCGGAGATCAAGTATATCTCTTGCGGATGCACGTTTAGCCCGGTATATCAAAGAAACTCGTGAAGTCGAGATAATAGGACCAGTAACCTATTGAATGAAAAAAAAAAGATTGGTGGAACAGACGAACAGGTAGTACATGTCATACTCAACATAACCTGTTCAAAGGGACGATCTCGAGGAAAGTAGTGATAGCGACGATGAAGAAGAGAGAAAGAACAGTTCTGGGTGGACGTTTATGTATGGACGTATTGAAGAGAAAAATAAGAAAAGGGTACTAATTCTTCCCCAGTGAAATGAATTCGAAGATCACTAGAAAGAAGCGACGACTGATGAGGAAAATGTTGGAGATGATAACGTAACCTTACCTAAAAGGAGATCGAAGAGAACCAGATCGACTGAATTTGTAAGAAAATGTAACCAAGTGGAAAAGTAAATGAGAACTGAAGAACGAGGAATGGACTTAATGAGTAAGGTGAATATACGGTTCGAGTAGACGAATGACTTGGTTTGGACATAAAAGAAATGTAGTATCATGAGAATGCATTCGAGCAAATCGATGGAGTGCTGTTACGTGAAGAGCCCGGGGCAAACTCTCTTCAAGCTAAATTGATAATGTGTTTGTCCAACTACTGTCTACCTTTGGCCCGGATTGACAGTGGATGATCTATGAAGTGAATTTAGTTTTCACTTTCTTCAAGTTTATTCAAATCTGAATCATTCAATGAATGTACTGATTGTTTTATCTCATTACAATTAATCGATGTTTAATCTAGGTAAAAGCTTCCATGCACCCTTCGTCAGTTCTTGGCAATGAGATGGAGAAATACAGCACGATCTTGATTTTGCTGTTTGCTATCTTGCTGGTCATGCATTATTTTGAATCGATAACCGAGATAGTCGCGTACGATTGCAGTGATGAGAGAGGGAACATTTCGACTGTATCTCTCAGAGACATTAAAAAAAGCCAGAAGCCGGATTTTCATTTGATTTGATTTCGGGTTTCTAGAATCACAATAAGAGTTTGGGACATATTGAGTAGAAGTGGCTTTTGCTATTCTTGGAGTACTGAAGAGTTCAAGCTTCGATTGGTTGATGAACGTATCTGGAAAATTCATATATATTATATAATTCGCTTGCCTGACTATTTTGCCTATTTTATTCATCAATGAAGTTAGTTTATGAAAACTCTGGTGTTATTATTTCATTCCCTCAAACCGTTTAAAGACCATGAATTTAGGTCGTGGCGGAATCCACCCTCTAAGGACATAATTGGTAAAATAATAAAGCCGACGGCTCTGTAAAGATGAAAGAATAACAATTTCATTTATTGATCAAGCCAACCACTAATTTTAAATCCGTGTGATCAGAACGGATTCCAACCTTTTTCTGATCTGGTGACAGCGACTATCACGCTCCACATCCTCTCACACATGAGAGGTTTACAAAAGAAAAAATGTCAATACAGGAAATACTAGTCAGTAGCGGTTTTTCTGGTCCAATTCTTTGACCGCGTAGTTCGTGACGAACATATATTGCGGTGTCATGTGGTCCGAGAAAATGTTGGATGTTCTTTCCTCCACATATTTGGTTTTGCCTGATCCATGTAGGTGAGTATCTCAGTCTCAATGCCTACGCTTGTTGTGAATATACAAGAGTGTCTTCAATGCAGCTGTTGTGATGGTTTTCATTGCCCGTTATTCCCAAATATGCAAGTCTTTATACCCTGCCTAGTCTGTTGATAGCGAATGTTTGTTTCATCTTTGGCCACCAAATCATAGATGCATATGTTGACATGGTTTTAACCTCAATGGTGCAGAGGTAGTATATCATGTCTGCTTTCAGCCTCCATGTCGTTTCATAGACTCGTCTGGCCAGGATTACTGCTACCTACAGAACTCAGACTCCTGCATTTTATATCACGCATTACTTTTATCATTAGACACGGCCTTTCATTAAGCGCTTCCTACCTTTAAATTCGAATAGAATGAAGTGTGTGTGATATACCATCGACATTTTTTATTGGTTTGGAAGACCTATTGATGCCATTATGAGTGTTGACCAATGAATTTTTTTTGTTGCTCACTTGTACATCACCCTTTGATTTAGTGCGGGTATTATAATCGTGTCTAATTGGTCGAAGTGTCATTTTGTTTTTGTAGATATACAAGATTGAGTTGTACATGTATATTTGTCTGATATGGAGTAGCTTCGAGTCAATGAAGATTTGATCAAGAGAATAGTCCATTTTTATGTGATACTTGTTTTTAAGTATTTTTCTCTGTAGTACTTCAGCTTTCTTAAGGTGGATATCTAAAATACCACCCCAGCTCAGTATAGCATATTGGAATCGATATTGTACTAAAGCGTAGTATATTATTTTAAGGTGATTGATATCGAGGATACATCTCAAGATCTGATTAATATGTTTATTTTACTCAAGATGAGGCTTTATTGTAACTCCAAGGTATTTAATTTTGTCTGCTCGTGAAATTTACATGTTTCTTTTTGTGATCATTCATCATTAGCTTATCATAGTTTGCAAATGACTTTCATAGCTTGCGAACGACAGGAAATTGGTTTTTTCAAAGTTAATCGTGAGTGACTTGTGATCGAACCAATCTTTTAATGTTTTGATTTTTTTTTCTACTTTGGTTCCATCTATTTCCATACTTAGTTGGCTGTTAATACATATTGCGAAGAGCATGGGTCCAGTCACAGTTTCCTGTGGTATACCAAAGATAATTTCCTTTTGAAAGCTAACAGTATCACTTATTTCAACCAACCAAATAACTTCTGAAAAGTTGTAAAGTTTCTCCTCGTATTCCCAAACTCTCCAGTGTCTCCAACAGCTGGGCGTGGACGCCTTTGCTAAGTTCAAAAATACACACAATGCATTTCGTTTTTTATCTATATGATCGATTATTTCCCCTGTCAAGGCAGCTACTGCATCGTTTGTTGAGAAGCCTTTTCTAAAACCATATAAGACCATAAAGTACGGCATTATCCTAGCATTGAATGCTTTTCCGAATATCTTGCTGAAACTTGATATTAGCGATATTGGCCTATAGTTGTTGATCAGTTGCGGGTTTCATTTTTTGAATATCACTGCAAAAAATGTTAGTAGAATTTCGTGATACATTCTGTAAGTTTCACGGTATATATCAAGGAACGTATTACAAAAACACTTTATTGTGGGGTCCCACTGCATCTTTACAACCGAGAGAAGAATCCTACGCAACATACACAACCTGCACTACCGATGCCCTTCCCTAAACCTATACAACCTCATAAATACTACACCAATCAACCAAAGATTTCAGGAACTCCAAGGACGATATGCGACCAGAACGATGAGCAGCAACAACACCGATGCCATCGACACTCTCACTTCGCCATGGATCCCCCGTGGAGGATCCCGAAGGAAACCCAGGGAAAAGCTCCCCTTTCCCCCAGCCAGACTCCTGGGAGCAATGGAAGACCCACCGGAGCCGATCCAGGACATCCTAGAGGATTTCCCACTGGAATACAGATAGCGGATACCTGTAAGCAGCGTCCCGGAAAGAACCTAGATCACTACACGACCCCGGCCCAAAAAAACCGAGTCCCAACATCTGGACTACCGACCACCGCTAAGAACCCGGACTACCCCACGGAACAGAAAACCACCGAAGAAACTGGAACAAAAAAACAACACAACACAAATACTCATGTAAAAACATAACACACACGCACATCCCACTCACCCTGAAGAGGCATAAACCTATAGCAGGGGCCCACATAAACACACACACACAAAAATTGTATAACCCTAAAAATAAGATTAATAAACGATTTGTCTGTCTGTCTGAACCATTTCATATTTTAACGCAACTATAAATTCAGACCGATTGAAGAGAGAACGGAATTTTTCATCACATATTCTGTGACGAATTCGCGGAATCCCCTTTCTTTGAATGATATTTTGTAGCGAATGGTAAGACCATCTATATTACGGGGATTTCCTATATTTTATTTTGTGCTTGGACTGTTCATGACTTATAATCAGCGAGAATGACTTCTATTACATATTTATTGAGTTCAATATTGTTTATTACGTCCCTTTAAGAAAGTACGTGATGCTTTGACAATTCAAAGAAAGTTTTATTCGTGGATCTTCAGTTGTTTAGTTCACACTGTTTCGTAATTGTGATTTTTGTGCAAATGAGTACATGTATGTAATTCATACATGATATGTTATTCAATCTTTTTTTTTATTTAAATTTTTAATTTATTAAAATCCGGCCATGTACGAGTGTTACACTCGCATATCAAGAGTTCCGAGTAAATATTTGAGCAATTTACAAAAAAGTGTACCCTCGGTTTTTGCCTTGTCCCTCGACTTTGTTAATTTATTTCTTGGGTATTGAATTACTTGAAGCAGAATATAATCACTTTGAGTTAAAATAAACTATCTTAAATCCATTTATAAATTATCGTTATGATTTCACTTGACTAAATATAACACTTACGAAGATGATAAAATATTGAAAACCATCGAATTTACCTGTCCCCTTCCCAACTATGGTCAGAAAAAAATAGTGTATTGGGAATGGTTTATAAATACAATGGAATTCGTAAAAGTCGCGTTTATGGGATACAAATATCATTATTATTATTATTTATTGAAAATAAATAGAAATTGAAATGGTAAATTTAAAATAAAATTTCAGCCAACAGGAACATTCCGCTCTTTTTTGCAAAAAATCTTCTAATCGTAGAAAGAATTCGGCACGAAATAGGAAAACAACTTATCGTCTTCATCGGGAGACGGTACTCTATTTTCAATGTGGAACTAATTAGTGACCAGCGCGAACGTTTTGTTGAAGTGTTCTGGGTTTCGATTTTTTTGCTTAAGTATGTCACCAAGTTTTACTATTGGAAATCGATTTTTTTGGCTATCGTTGTTGCTAATAATTGCAAAATTTGTATAGTAATTGATACTAAGTTGAAAGTGCTAAGTACGATAACTAATTTTTAAATAATTTACAACTACAAGAAGGTAGCAATATGCGACCTCCGTTTGTGACTTATTTCATGATCACGAAAATATTGCCTATTTTACTAGGAACAAAATTAAAAAAACACACACACAAGAAATGAAAACCGAATTTCAGATCAGGGTGCACTTTTTTTTAAATTGCTCAAATACGATTTTCAGATTTTTGCCTATAGATAGATAGACCTGTTTTTCGTTATAAGGGTTAAACAAAAACCTGTTTTTGTAAAACTTTTGTGAAACTAATCAATACAGTTTATTGTATGATTTTCAAAAACCTGTTTTTTCACTACAAAAACAGGTTTTTGTAAAACCCTTATAGTGAAAAACAGGTTTTTGTAAAACTCTTATAGTGAAAATCATACAATAAACTGTATTGATTAGTTTTTCAATGTGCCTAGTTTTTGAAAAGTTCGATATTTTCTTTTATAACTCTAACTTTTTTCATTACTACTTTTTTATTTTAGCATCAAAAATGAAAAGAGTAAAAGAAAGTGGGGCATCTTACCGTAATAAGAGAAGAGCTAAGTTGAAAAAAGATAGAGCAAATGAAGGGGCTTTACTTAAATATGTGAAAAGTGTTGTTTCTGAGACGTCAGATTCTACATTAGACTCAAATTCATCAGTCAACTGAACCTTCAAACCCAGAAACGAAAATAAATTAATTAATGCAGACTCACTTGATGTTTATTGTAAAATATAAGCTGGAAGACAGTCTGCCTAATATTTTAATCATGCTGCGAATATTTTTTACAGTTGCCATAAGCAATGCCAGCTATGAGAGTTTTTCGAAATTGAAAACAAAAATTATTTAAAGTCGACAACGAGTACTCTAAAACTAACAAATTTGGCTAACTTGTCTATTGAACAAGAGGTGTGTGATGCTGACATTGATGGTGCAGTAAAAGACTTTGTTCTAAAAAAAGTAGATGTTTACATTTTTCATCAAAGCCGGAGGTTTTCTTTTCAACTCCAACAAGTAACTGCCTGTATTATTCTTCAAAAATATATAAATATTACTTAATAGTATCATCCAAGTTCTAATTAAAAACTGATTTTCCTATTTGTATTCAATTCGCTAATTATTTAATCATGTCGAATAAATAATACCTATGTATCTCTTGTATCAATGGTTGAAGTAAGAATTTTTGTATTAATAAATATGATAGTAAAATAAATTAACTTTTTTATTTAAATCTAACTTGTATAATGCAAAATAATGATGACTATTCTTGCCGAAAAGTTCTCTCGAATTATATAGAATTATATTATATGCATAGTATACATTAAACTGAAATACCTAATTAAGAGGGCAGCAAAATTGTCTTCCGCCCCGGGCAGCCGATACCCACGCTACGCCACTGAATCAAAGATTAGTGAAATAAGGAAAAATACGAATGTTTACTGTGTGTTGGGGTATTTGCTTTGAGTATTGTCTGAGGTATGCTAATAGTTGAATAAATTTAGAAGTAATCAAAACAATTTGCAAGAGAACTAACGACCGGACCATAATTATAAACTGTGGTCACTGATGATGATAGTTATTTTAAATGAAACACTATTAACATATCAGGTGTGATATACCACTGAATTGTGATTTTATCACTTTATTATTATTTGGGATGAGACAGGTCAGTATTTCAAAAAAAAAAGTTGATGGTGACCATGTTGACACGAAACGTTTACTCAAATATTTATTGTTACATCGTCACAGTACTATTTTGAATACCATAAAACTTTCCTTTTCCATTTTGCAATATTTTCTGAAATAACAATTTTATTCGTAAAAACCCAAAAACAACATTTTTAGTTTTTCCGGTATAACTCGAGAAGGGCATAAGTCCCTGTAAATTTTCTTTGGTAAACTGAAACCAAAGAATGCCAGGGAAGCAGCCGACTATTTTAAAAACGACAATTAATGGCGGAGCTAAAGAAAAACATGAAAAAAGCGGGTGGTCAAACTATGTTGACTAGTGAATAGGAAACAGATGTAAGTGTGGGAATACTGAGTGCTGCAGAGTTGATGTTTCCATAATAAATATTAGATATTACAATCACCAGTCAAAAACTAGATCGATAGATGTGGAAAGTACAAACCAACTTCAAAAATGACCAGATTTCCGGTAATAAGTGGTTCTATGGATTTTTAAAACTACAAAAACATCTTACTGAACGTTTGGCTCTGAATATTTAAAGATGTAGAGTTAATAGAGATTATATAACATGTTATTTCGAATATCTTAAAAAAACCTTCAGATGAGGTTTCAACCGAAAATATCGTGAATTATGACGAGTTAAACCTGACCGATGATCCAAGAAAACTCATTCATTTGTAAACGAAGGCAAAGCAATACAATTCTCGATTCTTCCAAAATAAGTACCTCTGTCATGATTAACGCTACTGAGGCAGAACGTTTTTTACCTCCCCATGTTGTATATAAATAAATCACAAAATGTATATCTTCCGTGGATTGAAGGAGGTTCAACTAGATCAATTTTTATTAGGATCAAAAGTATCAACTCATCCAGCCATATATCACTGTGATTCAGAAATGTGAAGAAAACAATATTAAATTTATTTTGTTGCCTCCTAACTAGACGCATCTTTTATTGTCGCTAGACGTGACATTCTTTGGTCCCCAAAGAAAGCTTGGAGAGAATATTCAATAGATTGGATCAGGTTGTCAGATGTGTGGCATTTACCTTGTAAACACCGATATAATTTTATATAAATTGTCAAATGATAACAATGCGAAATATCGCCAACAGACAAAATTGTCAGCCAACTGCAATGTAATGTAGAATATTGCAGTCAATGTTTTTATAGTTGTTAGAACCAGAAATCCATTATTGGGCACATAGAGCGAATTGTGGATGCTACACAAAATACTAATTTAGCAAAACAAACAACAAAAGGCTGTTTGTTTTTATATTTCCAGATGTTGACGATGAGGGAGTAATATTTGCCATCATGTGTGAATAAGTTCTTGTTGACCGTTTGAAAAAAGATTTGATTGTTTGCGTTTATTTATTTTCAGATATTCCAGCAGGTTAATGTTAATGATAAACGAGAGAGAGTATAAAACGTTCACATACCATAGTATAGCCAACTCCCCACCAACATAAAGACTGAAGTCTCAATGTGCTTGAAACAAATTTCAAAAAACGATTGCTAGGTGACTGGGATTCCTCACAATAACATGGTGTTTTATTTATTGACTACTAGTACTATGTTGCTGTATCGCTGCTGTTCCAATGTTTTGACAGAATCACAATCAACGAACTTAGGCGTGCGCAGTGTTAGAACAATGCTTACAAAAAATTGTTCTACAGCGCCATCTAGTGGCGAGTTACAAAAAAATTGATAGACCTTCTCTATGAAAAATTACTCATACATGTCAAGTTTCATCACGATCGGTTGAGTGATGCAGAAATTTATCACTTACCAACCAACCAACAAACATCCATTTTTATATATTAGAATAGTACTATGTTGCTGTATCGCTGCTGTTCCAATGTTTTGACAGACTCAGAATCAACGAACTTAGGCGTGCGCAGTGTTATAGGACAGTGATTTCAAAAAATTGTTGTACAGCGCCATCTAGTGGCGAGTTACAGAAAAATTGATAGCCTAAAAACCTTCTCTATGAAAAATTACTTATACATGTCAAGTTTCATCACGATCGGTTGAGCGATGTA
>WOGM01000405.1:0-13040 GCA_015342125.1 Leptinotarsa haldemani | reverse complement strand
TCCACCCTCCAAATTTCATTATTATAAGTATACCCGTTCCAAAGATACGAGGGGGGGAGGGGACTTTTGACTAGCACTGTATTATAATTGGTTCTTCCTTGTAATATTGCCTAGTAACTAACTTTTATTTTTAACCTTTTTTTCTTATAATGCATAACACGTAATCCTTTGCTTTATTAAATCAGTGTATATATACTTAACCGCTGTTTTAACCCCATGAACAACCATTAGTTTCTATGGGTTTTTATGTTTGTTTACAAATTAGCTAATTTTTTTATGAATTGCCAAATCTGTACTCTGAAAGGGGTACTCTGAAAGCATTATTTTTATTATTATTGATTATTTAAATTGAATATGGCAATGCATATGGCATATGGCAATGCATATTATTATTATTAAAAAAAGTTTTTTTATGAATATTATAAGCAGAAAATAAAGTTTCTTTGATAAAGTTGTAATACTTTAATTTGTAAATTACATACATTTCATACATTAATTTTTTTTATGTAAATAACTTTAATTCAATAGTGATAAATTTTAAATGTTTCATATGTGAAAATTGTGCCATTTTGGAGGCAGTTGTATTTGTAAAATGAAATGCAATAATCTTGGAGGTTATAACTGCTCACCAATCTATAATAAAAAGCAGAGAAATTTATGCACTTCCCATGTTTCATTTTTCATGACTAATCCAATAACATATTTTGCCAATCGACCATATCAATCTTGATAGTGAATAGCTAGTAAATAAGTTTGGTTTTACAGTTGACTTAGACGCTTGCAGCATATACAATGATCGCTGCAGCCAGATCTTGGATTTCTGCAGCGAATCTGAAAGTGATATAGAAGCCTCCACGTACTCCTCAGTATGGCATGATGGTCAGGCTGATAGCTCAGGAGATGAGAGCATCGACTCAGAACAGGAGGATGTTTTAAAGTAGGTTCCTTTTCATTCGTAAATATTATTATTCTGTATTAAATCCAATACAATTGAAATCCTTGTGCTTGAAGAATTGTGATGAAAATTATTTTATTTATTTTTGTGTCATTGGACATGAATGCTTAAAAAACATATTTTAGGTAGGATATTATTAAAAAAATAAATAGCTTTTTTAGGATTAACTAACTCTAAAGTACAAATAGTGCTCTCCAAATATATTTGCTCATG
The DNA here is from genome assembly GCA_015342125.1 of Leptinotarsa haldemani. Classification (NCBI taxonomy): domain Eukaryota; kingdom Metazoa; phylum Arthropoda; class Insecta; order Coleoptera; family Chrysomelidae; genus Leptinotarsa; species Leptinotarsa haldemani. The sequence continues at coordinate 11,872 of WOGM01000405.1, read as the reverse complement.
GGAATTATTATAATTAATTTTGAATAATTATATCAATTGCTTACACTATACTATGCTATAGTTACACTATATATAGAAATGGAGATGCGGTCAAGTGTACTAGAGTTTTCCTATTGAGCTGCTCATGCAACTAAATAATAATGATGAACACACTCATATCATCAAGCTGAAACAGTAAGAACACATTTGAAACGACCAAAGTATCATAATACAAATGACAGAAATGTCATTGATCAACATATGCAGTGTAGAACAGGACAAGATATCAAGGTCGGACAGAATTTATCGCATCAGCTATTCCTGAGTGATTAGCAGATTTATGTACGTTTAAAGTATCTACAAATATTAAATATAATTTCTATATAATTTTATTTTTTGATATCTCGTTTATAATGTATTCCAATTCTTTATTCAATACTTTTATTTTTTAAAATCAGATCAGCTGTTACTGAGTAATTAGCAGATTTATATACGTTTATAGTATCTACACATATTAAATATAATTTCTAGAAAAAATATATTCAAAACTAACGACAAAATAATGTTGTAAGTAGTTTATATTTTTTTGGGAAAGAAAGACTTTTTGGCTTTCTACTTCTTCTTGATACAAAAGTATGTGAATCTTCCAAAGAAAGGAAGAAAGCAATTAATTTCAAAGATTAACTTTATACAAAGATGTGTAGATCGTGCAAAGAAGTAACTTTCGGCACAAATTGGAAGAAGAAACCTTCTCGAAACATATAAACAATAAATTACCTGAATGAAAAATACTTTCGAAACAAATACTTTTATATGAACGCTAAATTATACGAAAAACAATTTTCTCTATTCCGTTTGTATTCCAAAATTTCGGAATCAAATCAGATATCATTCACAGGATTTCTACACAATATAATTAATGAAAGAAGTAAAATTTCACTTCTATGGAACACTGTCAACCTCACTACTAGACATCCGATGTTTCGCCTTATCGGCTCTTCAGTATCAAATACGGATAAAATTATAAAAAAAAATTACTACTTTTTGCCACGGAATGGGTTGAATCCACCCATGTTATCGATGACAGTACGTAAATAACATTCACTCGCTTATTTCATTAAATCTCAGCTATAGGAATCTTGTTTAAAGTGAAAGGGTATATTTTTAGGAGATAATAATTTTTAGGAAAGAATGTTTTTGGCCTTCTACTTCTTCATATTGATACAAACAATCTGGGAATCTTCTATACAAAGATAAAGAAACGGCAATGAAAATAGCTGTTTTGAAAGGGTTTTTTCTTTTTCTTCCAGTTCGTGTTTGAAAGTTACTTCTTTACATGATCTACACATCTTTGTATAGAGTTAATTTTTTGAAATTGATTCCTTCCTTTCTTTCCTTGGGAGTTTCCCCACATTTTTTTTATCAAGATGGAGAAGTAGAAGGCTAAAAACGAGTGAATGTTATTTACTTACTGTCATCGATGACATAGGTGGATTCGACCCATTCCGTGAAAAAAAGTCGTAATTTCAAACGAAGTGAGTGTTTTTTCTTATAATGTTATCATTATTTGCTACTGAAGAGCCGATAAGGCAAATGTCTTACGGCGAAGCATGGGATGTCTACTAGTGATGATGACAGTGTTCCATGTAAGTGAAATTTTACCTCTTTCATTAATTATATTGTGTAGACATCCTGTGAATAATATCTGATTTGATTCCATTACGAATGTTTGGAATATAAACGGAATAGAGAAAACTGGCTTTCATATAATTCAGCGTTCATATAAAAGTATTTGTTTCAAAAATATTTTTCTTTCGTGGAATTCAATATTTATATGAAAATAGCTGTTTCGAGAGGGCTGTTTTTTTCCAGTTTGTGTCTGAAAGTTACTTCTTTGTATGATCTTAAAAAAAAATTTGCATATCTATGTTCACACTATTATGAATGGGATGAGAGTGTTGGTAATACTGCGGCACAAGCCATTATGGTTTAGGCAGAGGCACTAGCACAAATCATCTCATTATTTATGCATATATTTGTATTGTATTTGTTTCGTTGTTCTTATATTATTATAATTAAACCTATATTTTCATATTCCATATTCCAATTCGAAATAACGCTATAAGGTGTAACATAATTATACAATCTTCTCTTTAAAAATTCCACATGATATTTTGAAACTTCTTATACTTCCGTTTTCGAAGTTCCTGTCAAATATAGACATTTTTGAAAATTTCTCTGTGGAGTCGAATTTTTGAAACCTTTCCTTTCCTCACGGCAGAGTGGGATGTCCATGATTTGTCGAGTATTATTGATTTATGACCCGGTAGAAATCACGTATTCAGCTACACCTTCCGTGAGCATCAAGTAGCAGATCTTCCTCAAGATATATATAGTCTTAAACATATTTTTGAAATAGCCCTGTGAATTATTCTAATACAATCCTAGATAAAGACGTGTATTTCGTATTCAAATGTCGACTGCACCGAGACTCGTTAGTTAAATATAATCGGTCTTATCTAAGTCACATCGACCTGTCATATCACTTCACACGAGCCGCTTCGTTTGTTTTTCCTCGTACAAACGTAAATTTAAAGAATGACTAAGTCGCTTTCAGGAAAAAACTGTAAAAACGTGGAGTGAGTAATCGTCCCGGAAAAAGATACTGAAATTGTTGTTTATTCATGCGAGTATATTTTCTTTCTGTACTGATGCAGTCTGAGATTCTATCGTGTATTCACCTGTTGTAGTTGTTATTTATTACTTGAATTGTTTGAATGATAATAATAACGTTTGTTTCTCGAAATGAAACATAAAAAATCTAGTGACAAAGTTGTTGAAAACCTAATTACTATATCCGAGTGGACATATGAACATCCATTCGTTGTTCACATCTACTCTGTCATTTGGAGTCCGCAATATACGATTTATCAACAGAGAATTGAAAGTGTTCAAAATGAATTCCTCAAACAGACCCCGCTAAAAACCCATATGGTTGATGCGGGTAAACTTGAATAAAATAAACATATTTATAATCAGTGGAAATTTTCGTCCATTTTTCAAAAAATATTTCCTGTTATCTCTTACAGATAGGAGAGAAATGACAGATATATTAATTTTGCACAAAATATTCAATAATGGTGTCGATTGTTCAAAGTTGACAACAATTTTATTGAATACAACTTGCAGAGACTTGCAAAACCATTATATCTTTGTTACCCCATTTAGAAAAATCAATTCAGGTGAAAACTCTTCTTTATGCAGAATTGTTAGATCGTTCAATAGTTATTGTGATGATATTGAAAAACTGTGCTTAACTTTCTTTAGATTAAAAAATTATGTGAGATTTATTTTTATTTATAATTGGTTTTTGGTTCTTCGTACGATTATTCATTTTATTCTTCTCATATTCGTTACTAGTGTAATGTACTTTGTGTTTATTTATTGTTTACTCACTATCTTTCATACGCAAAATGAGGATTTTTTTGGGAAAGAACGTTTTTTGCTTTCTACTACTCCATCTTAATACAAAAAAAAATGTGGGAATCTTCCAAAGAAAGAAAGGAAGCAATGAAGTTCGAAAGAAGTAACTCAACACATATATGTGCAGATTATGCAAAGAAGTAACTTTCAGACTGAAAGAAACTGGAAGAAAAAGCCCTTCTGAAACATCTACTCTCATATAAACATTGAATTACACGAAAGAAAAATTCTTTGGAAACAAATACTTTTCTATGAACGCTGAATTATACAAAATAAACACTTTACTCAATTTGTATTCCAAACATTCGTTATGGAATTAAACCCGATATCATTCACAGGATTTCTACACAATATAATAAATGAAGGAAGTGAAATTTCACTTACATGGAACACTGTCATGCTCAGTGGTAGACATCGATGTTTCGCCGTAAGACACTTGCCTTAAGGTTCTTCAGTACGAATCTGGATAATATTATAAGAAAAAACACACAATTCATTCATAAATTACGATTTTCATGTCACGGCCACCAGTGGACGTCTTTTGAGGAACGACGTTCATTGAAGATCCTATGTATATCCGTAGGTCACCACAACATCAAATGAATACCTATCTTAAGTAAAGATGGACTTATTTTGAATAAAAGCTATAGACTGTTCCAGACCTCAAACTACACCTATGTTGGAACACGTATATCAACATGGCACTACAATACACAATTCGATTCATGAACCCGAAGGTATTATTGGAAAAATATTTGAAAATATGCCACTAAGTTTCCACATCCCAAATAACTGATCCCATCGAAAGAAACCAGTCTCACAAGAATAAGTACTTTTACTCCTATCCATGAATTGTTTTGTTCAGAGTTAGTGAAGTATGCATGCAACTACAGATTCAAGTGGTGTTGCATTTGAAAATGTACCTATTATTATAATTTCATTAAAAACTTTTTAGAAATAACCATAGTTCGTGTACTCGTACAGAAATTTCTTTTAGATACAAATTCCAAAAAATTGGAGACTAATCGAAGTTTCGAGTGGAAACACTAATCTTCAACACCTCAGTAGCACCTTTTTGAATAACAACCAGTAGTTGACCCTTTATGGATATCCATTATACGTTCTTTGTTTGCTGGGATTACTCAGGCATGAACAAAAAAGTTGATATCACATTTTGGTTCTCACAGAAGTACTTACTCGGTTTCAAAATACATTTTCGGAAAAGTAACCAACAAATTATTAAATTTATTTCTTGTTAGTCCGTAGTACCTACTACACTTTGGAAGCATTTTTATGGTGTTTTAAAGTAGAAAAATCGAAAATTCTGGTTCTTTAAACATATGTTATGTTTTTGGGGGTGTTGAATCTGAATGTGAAGTTTCTTTAATTTCCTGTTGCAGAAACAGTCCACCATGTTGATGAGGTTCTTTGATGCTATGGGTTTTTTCGAACCAAATTGCAAAAGATGCTACGTTCCTCAGCCTGTTAGCATCCTCTTGGGAACTTGGGAACCCTGATGCTTCATGCTATTAGTAAACATCACTTCAACTTACGGCTACACTGAACGCAATGCTAAGTGGCCACTCGATAACAATTATCAATGATTCGAACTTAAACAACCATCACATTAATTTTTGGAAATATACACTGCTACCCGATGGTCACATCTCCTCCGTACCGCAGCACCATTGAGACGAACCTACTCACACCAGTTCGGTTCTCAAGGTTTTCGGTAGGTCGTACATATTTGCCAGAGCTATGCCCATCAGAAGTATTGAAGCTGATTCTAGTCCTCAACAGCTCATAAGGATGAACTAACTAGAGGAAGGAGTTAATTTACCAATATTTAGCTGAAGAAATAACTAGAATGATAATTTTCAACTATTTGTTAAAAATGTTCAATTTGTATTGCAAAAAACTCCATACACATATTCTTGAAGTTAAAAACAGAAAACTGAAAATGAAATCTAAAACTTTTTGTTTTTGTTAATATTCCACGGAGCAACAGGATTTTTTTTCAATTTCAGATTCATCACTCCAAAAACATGATATTCGAACCATGAACCTGACTTCTCAGACTTTTATCATATTAGGGTAGCTTTCAATTTTCATATACCATTATTCATTATTGTCACCATAAATACAATCCAACTTTTATACAAAATGATCAATGGCAATCCTACCGACTCCGCCATGTAATGTCTTCAATTCAAATTACTCTCCAAATAACTCAGTTTTGATACAGAATGATATATGACAGCAATATAATTGGACTGGAATATTTTGTGAAATTTTATTTCCATCTGGAGGAGAACCCTTACTTTTTTAGTTTTGATTCCCCATACTGCAAAATGAGTATCCAATAATTCATATTCAATTGCATTTGTGTAAGACAAAATTCGTTCACAAAATGAAAGATTAGTAGAGTAGCACGCATTTGGAAAAGAGATCACAGAGCTGTTGTTTACTCCCAATTCAACTCACTCACTTTTTTCCTTAAAAATAGTTTCGTAGATATTTTCAGATGATTGTATCTCAGCTGCTAATTTATTCTACACTAGTAAAACCTGTGAGAGTATGTTTAATCAGAGTACAATGACTTTGCCGAAGGAATACTTCAAACAATGATTTTGTCGTTTCAGTTGATCGTCGCAGCTGGCCTTTCCGGAGTTTTTTTTCCTTTAGTCACATCCGAGATTGAAAAGGGAAGATATTGGATCCCAATTAGACTCCATTGCTCAAGTCGGGCTTCTATGACCTCGTTCACTTGGTAATATTGAGAAGGAACAGTGATTCATCTCTTCGTTAACTGTCACTTTCTACAGAATTTTAGTTGTGAAATAGGCCATGTATATTATTACAACAGGAACGGTTCGCCAATTTGCCATCATGCTTTATCTATAGAGTTATCTTTACACCGCCATTTGTCCTAATAAATCACGATTAATAACATAAAAACATTTGACTAATAGCTGTGCGAGTATCTGGATTCAGGCCCGTACTGGGTTGGATTGGATAAAAGTGATAAGAATTTACGCAGTATTATTTGTAAAAACGTGATGTGATCTTCACCTATATACTGATTCCAAATGAAAATTGGTGAATGAGAAACTTACGAGTTGTTAAAATGATTAAAAAAATGAAAGTTTGATGGCTGTTTTAATTTTTTGTGAATATATAATTATATATGATAAAAATGACCGATACTCGATGAATATCTATTATAACATGTTCAGAAAAACACTTCAGTATGAGATTTCCACTTGAGAATTTACAAAACTGCGACACGTGTTTCACTATACAATATAAAGTCTTCGGGCATCACAATACTGACGTCACAGAAAGCTTTACAAAAAATTAACAAAATATGGAAGCAATAATAATACCTAAAAATAATATCAACACTATAAATAACAGGACCCAAAAACTCTGACGAATTAGTTTAAAAGAAATTATTACCAGAAGGAAATAAAAAAATAGTATAAAATTGAACACTATAAGAATACCAATTTGTGAAGAAAACAAATTATTGTGACCAGAAATGATAATAAATTATTTAATGTGGTCAACAGTTATTGTCATACACGTATTGTCATATTTTGTTATTTGTACCCCACAATCTAGCCTAATCCAGGCAACTGTTTTCTTTGGTATATTCCAATAAACAAAAATAAGTTCATCGTTGCTTCTGGTATCTGGTATAATAACTGGTCATTTCTGGTGATTTCGTAGATACACATAAATTTTTATGTTCGATAATGAAGTATCTAAATTATTTGTGCAAAATACAATATAGAATATGTACCTAGCGATTGTGTAATTTTAAACCAATTTTTTTCAGTGCGTCATTTGAAATCATAAATTTGTGTACAAAATAATGCACAACAAATTCAAGTAACATTTCATTGTGAAATTTTCACTAGACAGTTTACGAATTCGGAAACAACCGCGACAAGTGTTACGCTATACAGTAGCTTTCCCAAGTGTTGTCATACTGAAATGTGAATGGCATAATAAAATGTGAAGTATGATGTTAGGTTAGGTTAAATCCAAAGTGACTGGGTCTATTCGATCCTCTACCGCAACCCGCAAAGGTTTATTGTAGCTCACACCTATTCACACTCGACCAAATAATCCCAGCTTCTTAACGAAGCCGATTAGTTTGTATGGTGAGGGGACTTTCAGGTCAGATGGTAAGAGTACGGCTCTGCCGAACTCAAAAACCTGATTCGATCCCCAACGGGGCAGGAACAAAGTATATGCTCTGCTGTTTCATCGTTGATGAGGTAGTCGGATAATCAAGGTACAAGATTCCCACTTTGATACCCTCAACGGCCTTCTCATATGAGGATTTTTGCACGTCAGCTACACCTGACGTTGCTTTAGATACAACCATGCAGGGCTGTTTCGCTTCTGGTTTTGGTGAATCATAACTTGCAAACGTTTGCTAACCTGCTCGGGGGGTTAGTTTCTCAACCTGAGACAGATTCTGCGTACGCCGCTCAAGAAATTGGTGCAAGGCGGTTTTATCAGATATCTCGCTCTTGAGGAGATGACTCAGTCATTTCCTGGGTGCACCACCAAACCTTCTTTTCAGGTTCAGTTATTGAAGAGTTGAGAAGCTCTCGCTCCTTAACTAAATTTACAGGGAGGTCAGTTGGAGTCGTAAGCTCGACATCCATCTCCTCTATAGACTCAGCGTCAGAAAGAAATGTGGAGTTTACTCTGTCCATAAAAGTCCCACGAGTAGCTAGGGAAAGAAGGTCAATCACGGCAGAGCCCCGCCGGTTTGCTCAACTCCCACATCACAAGCCAATGCACTCGCCAAAAACAGCATGCACAGTGGTTCAGGCAGTGAAATTTGAACAAGGACAGCCAACCCGTCTGAAGTATGATAATGCTCAAGAAAGCGATTGTATAGCGAAACACGTGTTGCAATTTGGTAAACTCTCCAGTGAAGATCTGTGACCTAGCATTAGCTTCTTGTTCTTTGGTACGGAAAAATTCAAATGGCCAAACAGCTTTGTCTAGCATTGACGAATGACCATAGCCATATCATCAGTGGCGATATAGACTTCCCTTATCCACCAGACCGATCTGTCATATAACCTTTTTTGACTGATCTGTGACCTAGCATTAGCTTCTTGTTCTTTGGTACGGTAACAGCTTTGTCTAGCATTGACGAATAGCCATAGCCATATCATCAGTGGCGATATAGACTTCACTTATCCACTAGGCCAATCTGTCATATTAGCTTTTTTTGACTGATCAGTTATCTGCCATAAGCTTGTTGTTGTTCTTTGTTACGGAAACATTCCAAGGCCCCAACAACTTTGCCTGGCATTGACGAATGATCATAGCCATATCATCAGTAGCGATATCTATCGACTCTCCTTATCCACCAGGCCGATCTGTCATATTAGCCTTTTTTGACTGATTTGTGATCTGCCATAAGCTTATTGTTGTTCTTTGGTACGAAAAAATTCAAACGGCCAAACAGCTTGATCATGGAACGCTTTTATGCACTGGTATACGAAAATTATTTTTATACTAGTATGCCATGAATATCTTTTTATTGAAAATTGTCATAATGAATGAATGAGAACCATAAAAAATCAGCTCCTCTGTGTATTCAATTCAAGAAGTTGTAGCTAAAAACCATAAAAACTTGAACAACGTCAATTTTATTGATTGCATAATCGAGTATTATTTTGCACACTTGACCCAATAACTACTTGTGCCATAATAAGGATCTGCATATCATTCTGATGAAATTTTTGGAAGTATGAAATGCTCTTTCATAGGTGAGCATATTTTTTTATTTATTTTTTTGAATTACCATAAATACGCACCTAGAAGCCAATTCACCATTGGACAAAACACAAGCCCTACAAGGAAACTCTTAAGACCCTCTCAGAGCGGTGCCTGTGCATAAGAAGCGAGTCACATTGGATTTGAGAGATAAATCTTCAACCTTTTTTCGATGTTCCAGGCTATCAAGGTTGCAAGTGATGTTTGCGTCTTCATTCAGGCAGAGGCCGCTTTTCTGGATGGAATCCAGCAACTTCAGGGTATGTTTGGGGGCAGAGCTCCATGCATAAGAACAATATTCTGAAGAAAGTCTGATCTGAGCTTTAAATAGCATGACATTGAATTGAACCTGGTTGATTTCACTCCAATTTGAAATCACTTCTAAATCCTCATTGAGATTATGCAACCTCCTGCTGCCGATGAAGATGTGCCTCCATAGCCGATGTCCTGGAATGATTAGACAAGTGTGCTGTTATTTTACACTCCGTTGCTGCTGAAAGCGCCTGGATACGCGACCTGAGCATTCGACGACGACTCATGTTAGTATAGTTATATCTTTTCGAAATGATGTGTGCAAACTGTCATCCAAACAGGATCTTTCACTGATTTTCCTTCGTTTTTCACTTGTGGAAGAAAAATATGCTAGTGAGAAGTCTGTATTTTATAGCAGATTTTATTGATGCCTCATGTGTAGTCTTTCCCAGTCCCAACTGTAGACAACTGTCAGTGAGTAATAACTGAATAAAAATTTCAGGAGGCAAAGTACTCGTCACTTTCGAGATTACACGATGTTTCAGGAGTTGTCGACGTTAATCCAAAATATGGCTGGTAACGTAATCGAGGTCAGTCTTGCCAAATGTTAGTGGCACACGATCGATTCAGTCAAAAGTCCAGCGTCGAATTACTCAAGGCGATCTACGGCTTACGCTCATGAATGACCTCTGGCGGTACAGGAAGGAGCCAGCAAGCGCCCGGCAACCCGGTTAGACGAGCCACGATTTCAGACAAGCCGTATGTAACGCAAAACGCCTTTGTCACGAACTGACAATCCATCAACTCATTAATAATGGGTTGCCCAATACAGTGACACAACTTCAATTTTCTGCATTGATTCGAAATACGAATTTCAAGAGAAGCGGTTTGGATATTCTGCAAGTGAAGATTATATTTCGATAGAAAATGATGAAATTCGCTCCAAAATAAAGGAGAAGGTGAACTAATCTTCTCCTTCATTAAACAAAAAATGTAAACAACTTGCAAAGAATGGATGAATGAAGAAAACATATATCTGGAATAAAAACTCTAAGAAATGTAGATCGTACACAGAAGTTTTGTTTAGACACAAACTGAAAGAAAAAAACCAGTCGAAAACAACTACTTTCTCCATACGAACATTCAATTACACGAGAATCACTCTTCCCGTTCTGTTTATACTCTGAACATTCGTTATGGAATTGAACATACATGAATTGATAGAAAAGCTACACAGTGTGATATATGAAAGAGTATTGGTTGAAAAATGTCACGTACATGGAACACTATCATTCGCAGTTGTGTACTTCGAAGTTTCGGAACAGAACATTTGTCTTATCATATCATAGTTACCGTTTTGCATAACAATATAAAACGGAGCACTCATTTTTTCATTACATTTCGACTTTATGTCAGTAGAAGGGGCAAATCTGCTTTTGTCGCAGTGACACACACATTTATACAGACAGTTGATCTCAGTTATAGAAATTTCACACATTTATACAGACAGTTGATCTCAGTTTATAGAAATGTCGTTTGAACTGAAAAGGGTATATGTTTGGGAGAGATTAGTAGTTGTTTCGATGGAGTTTTTTCTTACAGTTTGTATCGGAAAGAAACTTCTGTGTTATGATCTACAAATCCTCATGAAGAGTTTCTGTTGTAATTATTTTCTTTCCTCTTTACTTTGGAAATTTCCCATATTTTTTCAGAGATGAAGAAATAGGAATCGAAAAATTATTCTAATTGTTATCGAGGAATGAAATAATGTTATTACCTGTAGATCGTGTTGAAATAAAATGATTCGAAACGAATAAAATGTAATTATAATATACTATTCTTTTTTGAACATTCTTGGACAAGACTTGACTTTCATAAAAGTAGGCATCCTCTCAAAATGGAGAATTTTGAATTAAATTTTTTGTAGCTAATCGTTTAAAAATCACCCAATGTTTTCTGAAAATTCAAATACTGTGTGATATAGCGACAAAAATTTGAAGATATAAATAATAGAGGATAATTATTAACTTAAACACGGGGAAAATATTTTAATTTACACACTTTGAGGACTTTCTGCCCTAGAAACATCTTCGAAAAATGAAGTTCAGCACAGATTTGGAAAATATTGAATGAGGTCTTCACACATTCTCATAAAAAAATGTGTTTAACGTGCATTCCAAACTTTTTCGCCAATGCTCAAACTCTGACTTTTCAATGGTGGCATATTCTGTGTTTGAATAAACTAAGGAATAGATACTTATGATGCACTCTTTGGAACCTTTGGTGTAGTAATGAATATTACTGGAGTTTTTTCCCAACACCAAATCGTTATTTTTAACACCTCGAC
>WOGM01000404.1:0-13021 GCA_015342125.1 Leptinotarsa haldemani | reverse complement strand
CCCTCCGCCACCGTGGAACTTTTCCAACCTCCGTGTCTTTTTAAGTTAGTCATAGTTGCTCCTGCATTGGCTAGAGCAGTAGCAGAAGTGCGACGAAGGCAATGTCCCGTATAGGAAGATGAGTTTGGCAATCTTAAATACATTGCGATTTTGCTGGGGATTTTCCCAGACATGTTTTTTCCAATTGGCTACTAGATCATGCATACATACAGTTTCCTCTTGAATCACTCTAAATATCTAAGTATACATAGGGACAGACAGTGAGAACCGACTTTGTTTTATTTTATACTACGTAGTAAAGAGTAGAAGTGAATAAATTAACTTTTATATTTTAGATCATGGGGCGAAACTTTTACATTTATCACCATAAATTGAAGATTTACTAACCTCACAATCATAAATCAATATTATTCTCGTAGTAATTCACTCATGTTAATACAAAAAACCAGTTATTTTGGAATATTTTATTATTTAACTGTCATTATCAATAACTTCAAGTATGTACAGTTAAAATAAGATTTGTTTTAATCGGGTCTTTGAATTTGAAATCAGCTATACGTCGTTGTAGCCTTAACTCAATTATTGGTTACAGTTATCAGAGTTATTTCTGGATTATAGTTGTTTGCAATTTTTGCAATTTTGAATTTCGCAATTTTGAACAAGAAAATATTCTCCTACTTTTAAATAAGATGTGTTCGTACCAAATCACTATAAACACTTCTTCAACTTTCAATTCTTTGTCGAACTTCATCTACACTAGTTTTGAAATGTGATCACTTATATTGAATTCCCCACCTTAGCATTATCTGGGGCTTCCAGGGCTATTCGTTGGGAATGAAATATAAAAATCAATCTTGAATGTCTTAATTATCTGGTGATTGGTTTCTTCTCTATATTTCTCTTGAAATTATTGTTATGTATTAGATCAGAAGGCCTGGTATTCATTTGACCACCCTATCAATCCATTTTTCCTCTTGCCTATAAAAATCGAAAGTAAATTATTAACAAATCATTTAGGTTTTTGGGATATGATCTTTGTTACAAACAAAAATATTCTCTCTGGAAAAAATCATCTTCGCTTCTTAATTAGGAAATTATATATACTATGAACACACACCTAAGAATTTTGATTTGTTTCTATTCCTCCATATACATTATTGAATCTCGGTTAATTGAAAATTTATATTCACGGGTGGTCTTAGAGATAAATATCGAGTCAAGAAATGATGTAAAATATTCATAAGTTACATTAGATTGAGATTGTAAATCTGGCATTATTTCCATATATTTAGTTGAACTGTAGTAGTGAAACAATATTAGCCTCAGCCTAACTGGAAATTGATTGCCATTTATTGGCAATTATTTGGCATTATTTCCATATAATTAGTTGAACTGTAGTAGTGAAACAATATTAGCCTCAGCCTAACTGGAAATTGATTGCCATTTATTGGCACACGAAAAAGTTTAGATTATTCATGTGCACACAAATCAAATTTGATCTATAAGGAATCTAGAGCTTTCGACAGTAGACAGTTTACATTTCTTGTCCAATTTAGTTAGTTCATGTGGAAATGAAGAGAGCTGCAAGTAAATTACGAAAACGATGCGCTGTCCATAAAAAATCGATCAACACCCTCCTAATTAACCATTCTTTCTAAAATTATATTCAGATTGTGAACATTAAATAACCATTGTAACCAAATACCTGAAGTGACTGAACTTACAGAGAAAACACAACACTTTGAGAAAATTGTAGATATTCCCAGAACATCCACAAACCAGAGATGTCCAATCTCTTTAATGTAAGCGAAAGTTTAACCACCGAGGTATTTTTCAAGTTTGGAAAAAGATGGAGTTTAGAATGTATCGAATATGATTTGTGAGAAAGTGAATCGAACGATCTATCCTCTGATTCTTTGAAACACATTGCCTCCTTTTAATCCATTATTTTTACCATGTTTTTTCTTGTAGAAATGTGAGGTGTTGAGCTCAGTTTATAAGAATAATTATTATTAAACGTCCAAACTACACTTTTGCACTGAAATATCCATCAGACACTCATTTTTTGTATCCAAAAACTGTGCTTGGGATCGCAGTTCAAAAGATAAGATCCTCGCTTTTAAGAGTCTTTTGAAACAAAAATGATAACTTTCAAAAAACAAATAAGGAAAAGAATGTATACTTTTAAATTGTTTTCAAAAACAAGTTCAGTTATGTACTTAATAAATGCAGCCTACTGAACTGTTTCAACACCTCAAAAATAGAAGAAAGATATAAACAAGCAAACAAAATCGAAGGGAAATTGTGTAATATCATTCAGCTTGAATTTTTCAGACCCTGCTCTTCGCAGTTCGAAGGGAATATTATTCAATATATGTTAGATAACTTAAACATCTGCGAATAAAATCGATTTTGAAATGAGATCTGTGAAATATTTTTTTAATGGAAATAATCAGGTTTTTTGTAATCAATATTTGTTATGAGAACGTTTTATTCCATAAGTCTAAAACACGTTTTTTTTTAATTATGCATTTATACTGTTCGATAAAATGTTGTTCGTACACAGTATAACTACAGTTGAAATGAGATACACTAGTGCTTCACATGACGTTAACTTTAATTCAAATGGAAGATGCTACCTATCTATATATATCAAGTTCAACGAAGAGTATGCTGGCTGTATCAGATTATCTTCTGCTGTGAGGACGATTCTAAGGTTATTTGCTTATTCCACCAACTCAGTATTTCAGTAGGTGTATTTAACGTTGTGCCACCAAAATATATTACAATTGTCGTCTTCAATCGAACATTGACCAACCAAGGTATGCACACCAATAAAATAGTTTTTGTTTCGATGATCCATCCTGTACGTGTCTTTACGCACTTGTCTCTTCAAGTCTTTGGCACAGTGACCAACGTCTCCTATTAATAGACCTACCTTTTCAATGGCAACACTTCTTTGTGTGCCGATAACTAGTTATGCAACCATTTCAAGGCCAGAGAAAGTGGATTCGCGAGATTCAAAATGACCGTTACTTTGAAATCGAACGTTGCTGCATGTCTGCATTTTTTCTTGATCGGGTCTGGTTTTGATTCTGCCGAAATGCCAATAGGACACACATCCGCTTCCTTGCCTCCGCTATCCAATTATTCTTATGAATCGGTTCTTATGTAGAGTTGAAGTTGAAACTAGTTTATGAATGCGAACCTCAGTTCATATGACAGTGTGGACAATGAAGTTTTTTGAAAATGAACTCAGAAAGTAAGAAAGAGAATTGATGTACCTATGTATAAATGTGAAATTGTTGGCTTTGACGTTCAATAAAAAATATATAGATCGAACGTCACACCTAGATTAGTTGGGGTGACAGGACGCTCCCAAATATGATTATTTATCTGTAGTATGGTTGTGTATTATTAAGTTAGTTTCCAATAAATAGGACATTGCGTTGCATTGAGAATAAATATATTATTTTGGCACAAGGTGGCTACACGATTTAAATGTTCCTAATTCTCAAGTCATGACTAAACGTTGAACAATGAAGGCCCCAAATTTTATCCTTGCGGTAAACCATAGGTGGATAAGTATTCGACAGACTTGCGGCCATTTAGTTGGACATACGGTCAACAATGTTGAAAATACAACTTAAAACGATTGATTGAACTTATACGAGCTTAATGAGCAATATATTATAGTCATATCGTCGATAGCTTTAGAAAAGTATGTGTAAATACCATCAGAAATAAAATGTGTTGCTGATATAAGATTAGTGACAGTTGATCGTTCTTCCTTAAATAAGTGTTGATTGGGATAATAATATTGTTTACATGATAGTAGATTGGCTTTTCTAGACGTGAATATCTCGAACAGTTTACAAAAGTTGGAAATAATATTATACATTGATCTTATATTTTGTATATTGCGTATATTGCTTTTCTTTGAAATGGGGGACGGGTTCCGACGGTATTCATAATGGAGGCCCGGTTGCTGTATTTAAGCACAAAATAAGGATAGCCAACGTCCGGCTACAGCAGAAAATCTTTTATATTAAACACTGGAATATGAACGGGTTCAGCCGTGAACTTAGGTGTTAATTTTCTGTGTTTGATAAACATAATCAACATTGAAATTTTTACATGATTAAACAAGATTGATCACTAGTGTTCTATGCATAAACTTCTAAAGAAATCGGCAAAATCATTAATAATCACAGAAGGATTATTGAGCAGCTTATCTGTATGTATGTATCTGTATTGAACAGATGTTGTTTTTTTAATATTTTTGTTAAGAAACATTCTTTTAGTACTGTATTTTCAGAATTCAACTATTAAATTGTTTTGTCTCGACAAAAACTAAACCCGTCGGCAACTCTAGTTCAGTTCAATAACAAATAAGCAGATTGGGTGATGTGTGTAAACCATTGGCCTTGGAGGAAGTCTCCCATACTATAATTAGCACAATCAACTCGCATGCAGCGTTCAATGTAATTTTTGTATTTTATTGCTGTATCAGAGAGATGCCAAAAGATAATGTCTAAGCGGAGGATACAAATAACGGGAAAGTCGTTTATAGAAGCAAACGAAATATTACGAAATTTGACATGTGAACAATGTACATTTTTTAATGTACCAATGGAATCAAAATACTATTTGCTAATAACAATCAAACTTGAGATATAAACAACCTGAACCATTTAAGTCAAAATCATTGTGTATTTAAACTAAAATAAATATTCAATTCAGTCAAATTTACTAATATATTCACCGGATTTTTGTTTGCATTGCAGTTTTGAATCACATATAGAAATCTTCAAACGCATTGAATTATTACCAATATTCATTCACTATTAGCATTCTATCATTTCCTGAATTTGACACTTGATGACCGTAACTAATCCCGTTATTTTTTTCAGCTGTTCGAGCAGATCGGATGAGAGGCGGTCGAAATAAATTCGGACCCATGTACAAGAGAGACAGAGCGAGGAAGCTGCAGATAATGCGACAACGGCAACTGGCTGTGCAAACCCTTCGCGGAGCTGGCCTCGGCGGAGACATCTACAGCAATCAGCCGGGCACGTCTCCCTTCGCCAACATCCACATCAAGCAAGAAATCCAAATTCCCCAGGTGTCGTCCCTCACTTCGTCCCCGGACTCCTCGCCCAGTCCTATCGCCGTCGCGCTAGGTCAAGTGAACTCAGCTCTGGTGCAACCGGCGTCCAATCAGCAACCAGCTTTGCAGATCTTCGGCGTCCAAGGAGGTGGCGGGCACAACTCCATGATACTGGGACCTGACAATAAAATCTGGGGTCAGGCGAACTCTACCACGACATCACCTCATTCTCTTAGTCCAAAAGTGTTCCAATTCGAAAGTGTAGTTCAAGGTAGCGGCGTACCTTCGAATAAAGTATCGCCGATGATTCGAGACTTAGTTCAATCCGTAGACGATCGTGAATGGCAGAACTCGTTATATAATTTGTTACAGAATCAAACGCACAATCAGTGTGAAGTGGACCTCTTCGAACTTATGTGTAAAGTGTTGGACCAAAATCTCTTTTCTCAAGTGGATTGGGCGAGGAATTCGATATTCTTCAGAGATCTCAAGGTACGGTATTTAATAATACTAATAAAATTATTTTAAAAGGAAAGTGGAGTGTTTTTAGGAAAGATTAGTTTTTGGGAAAGAAGCTTTTTGTCTCTCTACACCTCCATCATAAATCAAATAAGAAATCAATTAAACTCAAAGATGTAAAACTGGAAGAAAAAAATCCTTTCGATACCACTAGCTTCATATGCACATGGAATGACACAAAATCTCCAAATTTAAACTTATTTTTTTATAATTTTGAAGCCAAAGTCAAGCTTTTTTGGAAACTTCGAAACTTTCAACACTCGAATTTTCGACTTAGCTAATTTTCATTTTTCATCTGTTTTGTCAACAAATTCGTAAGTAGGTACCTTACTGATGAATTTTTTCTCTAAAACATTATATTTTTCACAAATATGGTCTATATCCCGCTCCACGACATTTGGAAATGTTTACCTGTTTATTCCAAGACCACCGATTTCTTCAAAATATTTTGATGTTGCTGTGAGATTGATTTTTTTTGAGGTGGCCAAGAAATAATAACAGCCGAACATCTGATGAGTCTGATGTATTTTTTGTGAATCAACTTGTATCAAAGAAAAGCAATCAGTTTATCACTAGAACATTGTTTTTACTGTAAATGGTACGAGTTCAACAAGAAATAATTAATGAAGGAAAATCACAGATTAGGAATTCTGTTTACGTTTCATTGAAAGAATTTTCTATTACGTACATAATTCTTTGTGATTGCATGTTTATTGTTTTACAATAAAACTACCTACCAATCTGTCTTTTCTCAAATAATGTTGGAAGGCAGATAATTCCTGATTTTATAAAACTGACCATTTGCAAATCTAGAAATCTACATTTTGTGTAAATGTATCGAGCCTTGATATTTGTGAGATTGTAACAAAACCACTCTCCTGGGGGTATTTTAGGGAATGACACTCATTTTCCATTAGATAATTATCAAGGTACCAAACAAAGTAGACTCACTATCACATATTTGAAAATGTAAGTTTATGAAAATTTTTGTATGTTTACATGGAATTTTTCCATAAATTGAAAATTAGTAATAGAAGATTTTTTCAGTTTATGTTTATATAACAATTTTTGAAATAGTATTGAATAAATGATTCATTTCAAGTAATCCCATTTCAAGTAATTTTGTCTGTTAACTGATTGAGTCAACTTGTGGTTTGTTATGTCAATTCAATATGGACCATTTCCAGTAAATATTTCATTTTATACGATCAAACATCAATTAAAAAAATTTGAAAATCATCTTCTTGACAATTGAAAATGAACAACTGATATCCTTATTGAGTGTAACTATCAATAGGTCTCCATTAGGCTTAATAATAAAGAGTTTATGTGATATCCAACTTACTTCTAATTTAAACGAAATCTTCCAGATTATAGTCAAGAAGCAGATTGTTGGGATAAGTACTCACTAACATAATTTGAATAATTTATTTTCAATATGTACACAATACTGAAATTCTTATCCACAACGAAATATCAGCTGCCCTGAAAGCCTCAATATAGTTAATGAAATTCATTCTTATCTCGCGTTCTAAATGGAAACGCAACGTCGAGCTAATTCTGCTGACTGAAGCTAGTCGCAATTTTACAACTACATTTCGTTTTTTTAACGACCGTTTTCAAACGGAACGTGCTCAGAATGAGTTCCGACAATTCTTGCATGGGATTTCCATCGAAAAACAAATATCACTAGTTGACACCTTAGGCTGGTTTCATATTGTGCAGTTTCGCCGGTGCGAGATATTAAAATTGCATATACAACAAATAATACGTTGGGAAAGTAAGTTAAAAAGAATAAAGACAAAACATCCAAATTCGAGAAATCAGGAGTATATAAATTAAAGTGTGGAACGTGTCCTAAAATATATATTGGTCAAACTGGCAGAACATTTGGGAATCGAATCCAGGAAATCCATATATGAGCTATGTAAATAAGAAAACAAGTTCAACATATTCAAATCATCTTTAGAAGAAAATCATATTTTTAACGAAGAGTTCTAAGTTTTAGAAAATAAAGGTTTGAAACTGAATCATTTGAAAGCAGTGAACATTAATAAACATTAAAAACATTCAAATGAATGACCGACTGGATTTGAATAGATCACCATTATTGAACTTGTTTTCTTGAAAAAAAAACGAGGAAGTATCATTATTGATGTAGAAGCGAGGTAATAAGTATGCTTCAGGTAATAATATTTGAAGAGGTACCTCAGGTATATAAAAGTTGTAGAGAGGTTTAGATAATTTGAAGGATGTAGTCTCAATTGTATTTACCTGTGGTATATAAATATTACATTCTGATCTTACATTCTGAATTTTGATGGGATTTTTTCATCTGAATGTCGAGCTGTCTATCGATTAAGTCTACTAGTCTGCTTTCATATTGTCTTTTTTAATTCTGCACTTCCAGTCCAGTATTAGTATATTTTGGAGATGATTTCTTATGAGTCCTTTAATTTCTGTATCTTTTTCAAACTCAAGAGCCTCCGGTGTCACATATCCTAAACATTCTTAGCTTGCAAAACAAATCATCAACCCAGTGGTAACTTTCTCTCCACCTTGTCTAGATGGGTTGCTAACCAATTTCTTTTTTATATTTTTGTAATACCTTTAAGCACTAACAAACTGAAGTAGACATCCAGTTTAGCAGGATAGTATGACATACCGGTTAAATGGAACCCTTTCTACCGGTCGGTGAAGCCGCGCACTGTGACACCAGCCTTATCAGAGTAGCGAAACGTCCTACTTTACATAAATCATTACGACAGCATTACCTACAATTTGAACAAAATAACATGTAGATTTCGTTATTCGTGCCAAGAACAGTCGACAATAAATATGTACGCGCACGTTACAAAACGCAGTTCTTTTTCATTCGTGAATTTAGAAACTGGAAACTAACGTAGAGGCGGCGAGTGAAAAAATATCGACCGTGGAGGCGATTGAATTAAGGACGTTGGATTTACTGGAAAAATTGTTTGAAATTGTGTGCAATTGTCGACCTAGTTGGCTACAGAGCTTGAACATTGCTCAGTTCGAATATACCAAATTAGGCTATATGTTGATGAATATAGAAAATTCACAAAAAGTAATAAAACATTTTATTTTTAAATTTATTATATATTTGAGAAAGTATTTGAGTGAACTCAAAGTGTAAGAATTGATCATGAATCAAAACTATCCATAAAAATGCATATCAAACACTATGTGTTATTATTAAATTGGTGTACCAATTGGGACCAATTTCATTTTCCTTTACGTAAATCATTAGTCACACATTTCATCAGGAGTTTTGTTATATGCAGACAATAAAATATTAATTCACAGTAAAGGGTGAATAAAATTCAGTGCAATCGATACTTCAAAATTTATCTGGTTGGTTGTCTAGGAATTCTTCAAGACAGAAGTTATGCCTTTCTATTCACAACAGAATGAGAGACTTGGAAACAAGTGTCATATCAACTGAGCAGATTGGACTTAATGAAAATTTCGGATAGCTATTCTGCTTTAATCAAATAGAGACCAGAGTCACATGTTGGTTTTTGATACTTTTCATATACGAAAAATTAAAATAACTTTGTAACAAAAAGACTATTGTTTGCTAATGCTTCTGAGAAGACTCCCTGTCGTGGGTTATTCCAAGAGTATGACTTCATTTCAATGTATAGTCTATATATTTAAACAAAAATCGCGATGAATTAATCAAAAATGAATCAATACATCGTACCAGCACTAGAACAAATATACATCCATATTACTACACACTCGTCTGTGTCAAACACTCGTCTGTGTCAAAAATTATCTGTTCTATTCTAAATCATCAAGCGGACATGATCACAATAACATTTCCGTAATAAAAGATAAAATTCAAAATCAAATATAGGACAAGATCCCCCATTTAAACATTCGTAGATTTTTTTTGTTCTGCACGTTGAGATATTCGGTATTTACTGTACTCCATGAGACACATACCTATTACCTAATACTTCTTGGTAGGCGCACTATTATTGAATGTTTGAGATTCACCATCGTACATCGTACTATAAATTTATAAATAACCATTTTCTTTGCCACTTTTCAATCCTCTCTGGGTATCGTTTTGGAAATCACAATCCTGAATTTGTCTAGGCATCTGATGCTACATTTGATATTTCTATGTCTCCTTCCCTTTATTTGTGTTGGAAATATTAATTGAAACTTTGTCAACAAGATTTTTTCTTTGGACAATAAAGTATATTATTAATATTATAAACCTGCGTTCACTGATAAGTAACATAGATCCTAGCACATATACTTGGGATTGGTCAACCTTCTCCCAGTGCAATCTTTTAAGTTCTACTGTGGATTTTCCCAGAAGTAGAAGTTCCATACACATGATTTTTGAAGGCTTCTTTTAGTTTGTTGTCTACTTCGAGCTAGATCTTAATATTCTACCAAAGAATTTCGTTTTTGGTGTCTGGTTAACCGTGAGATAATATTCGTAGTATAGGTAATCAGTCCGGTAAATCGATTTGCTGCCAACTCCTACGTCTTATCTCAAAACCCTTTCGAGCTAAGATCAGCCTTACAGTTTGTTTTCCGAGGGGTGCCAATAAGGTATGATCGAGGTATGAGACCACCTGATTGCAAAGTTTGTATGTATATCCATGTTATAATAGAAAAAAACCACATAACATCCATGATCCGAACAACTTCCCTCTTCGTCCTAAAATTACATCAAGTACTTTCCTATGTTTCGTGTTTATTGTGTTCACTTTGTTCAAGACGTCTTAGTTGTTTTTCATAGTAACTGATCAGTCATCTTCATTTTCATCAGGTTGGAATTTGTTTCCCTTACCCTTTGAACTGAAATCAGGAACAGGGAACAGGAAAAGTCACAGGGGAGCAAATCTGGTGAATAAAATGTCTGAGGTATATGATTATGGTGTTGTTTTTGGTAAAAAAATTACGAACAAGCAATGGCGTGATGCAAAAGCCATGAATTGTCTTTCTACAATACCGTATTGCTTCTCGCAAGCGGCGCATAACTTCACAAAATATTAGTCCTTATTGACTATAAGACCATGTGGCAAGAACTTCTGATGCACAACGCCACGGTAATCGAAGAAAACAGGGAGCAAAACCTTGACATTTGATCGAACTTGGCAAGATTTTTTTGGATCTTGGCTCTCCTGTGCTCTTGGGAAGGTCAGACTTTGTTTTTGATCTCAAAACCATATACCCACGATCGCCATGATCTGGATCGCCGTTGACGTCATTCAACAATTCCTGAGCGATGCTCATGCGACGATATTTTTGTTCAAAATTCAGCAATTTTGAAACGAATTTTGCTGCCATGCGCTTCATGCCCAAAATTTCCGCAAAAATTGAAAGGCATAATTGAACCGATATGCTGACCTCCTCAGCAACGCAACATTTTCATCGATTGTTGATGTGCTGGGGCGTCAAGGTTGAGCGACGTTATTCACATCTTCTCGACTTTCTGTGAAATGCGTGTACCACTTGTGAATATTCTCAGAGTACAATCACCATATGCCACTGTCAATATTTCAAGTGTTTTTGAGCACTTAATTCGTTTCTACATAAAATTTTATGCAAATTCTTTGATCCATTTTTTCGGAAGTAGAACTCTCCAAACTCGCAAAACATTCTAATGTGTATGCTTCTCACCAACAAAGTGAACATGCTAAATTGGCGGAACTATGGACATGTGTACGAGACTAGTGTACCAGCATAAAAAATTAAATCTCAAATCGAATGTAGGTTGCCTGGAAAATTTGAACATTCACATTATTTTTTTAACAGACCTCGTAATTATTTCGTAACAGATGTGATAAAACTGAAATTAATTTTTTCATTCAAAGCCCAGAGTCGTGGACAATAATAGCGGTTTTCTCGATTTGAACTAGCTGCTAATGCGAAATGTCTTGTTTTTTATCGTCTTTAGAAGGCAACTCCGCCAAGAACGTTGCCCCATTAGTATTCATGTCCTTGCAAGTTGTTATTCCTCCGAACGACAACTTGTTTCGTTTGTATCGGTAATTGCAAACCATAAATAATAACACATCCGAATGACGTGCAAAGTAACGTACGATTACATGCCTGTAACCACGGCTGGTGTCCCCCTTCGTCTATTCTATAATAACCATCAAGTAGGCCATTGCTAGTAGGTCAGGAACGACTCGCAACTATTACGAAACAACTCGCAAAGCGAAGAATTCTAAGGCAAAAATGGAAAGTGTTCCGAATAGCGATCGCAGGGAAAGTTTGTTGTTCCGATTCATTTAGACCAGCCGCACACTGGCAACTTTTATTTACTCGAGCAACTTATCACTTATGAGAACCCGCACACAAGCGATTGTTTACTTGTTGCAAGTAATTAATTCCAACACGTTTGATTTTCCTGGAGACTGGCGATTAAAAAGTTGCTCTTGTTTTATTGATTACAATTTTGTTGTACATCAATCATCATAGATATCGAAGTACATATTTGTGGAAGCAGTTGAATTACACCCATTTTTGTATGATACAAAACTAAAACAACAATGAAAATTTCACACCAATAGTTTTAGATCAGTGAAATGCGTATGTCGTTTACCATGACAGCCCAGGTAAGCAGATAATGATATTCAGACACGACACAGCACGTATTAGAATGGTATTTCTTTTTAAAAGAAAAACCATATAATAATTCTCAGGTACAATTTTAAGTGTTCCTGTAATTCTTGCTTCATTTCTTCTTATTGGTGGTTCAAAATGTCTTAAAATAACTTGATCAAACTAAAATTTACTTTTGTATTTCGCTTTTCATAAATTTTCTTCCTATTTATGCTATTCAGAATGCAATTCCGAACATATTTAGATCATTGATGTATATTCAAAATATGCATCTACTATATTAACTTACATTAACAATAAATAATGAAATTTGGAACAATCATGAAATACAAATCAATTCAAAGAACTAAGATTATAAAAAAAAGAAAAAAAATGTCTTAAATAAATTGATCAAACTAAATCTTTCTTATATAAGGAGGAATCGGGCAAATTTCTGATATGCAGTTGGTTAGTACCTCGTCCACTAGATGGAGTGACATTTTTTGTTAGCTCCAACTTAAGACGAGGAATGAAGTACTCTGAAAGAATTTCGATTTTCAATTATGAAATATCATTGACTTTAGGTTGATGATGGTCACTATCTTGCACTGACGAGTGGCTAAGGAGTCCGAAATCGGTCTTCAAGTGTGCCCGTTCCAAAATTGAAGGTCGACTCTTTAAGTTGTATTGCCAATTGCATATGCAGGAACATTTTCTGTAAAGATTCCTGCCATGACGCCTGTCGGATATTACCCAATGCCGTTCGTGGTATTAGCCAGTGGAGTAGTTGTTTTC
>WOGM01000403.1:0-13024 GCA_015342125.1 Leptinotarsa haldemani | reverse complement strand
GAGTTTCTGGAGAGACCCTACATTTTGTTTTATAAGAGAAAGGACATTGGTAGATCAATATCTTCAGATGACGTGCTGCTGCAGGTTTTTCCGGGTTTTCCTGCAGCTGAAAAAGCAAATGCGCCACTGGAATCAAAGAAGTCGATCCGGAGCGCCCATTTAGCAAATTAATATTTCTTTTAAATTTTTTCTTTCATAATAAATAATAGTTTTCAACCACACCAATCGAATAAGGGTACTTTTTACCAGTAACTCCGATACGTTTTAATAATAAATTCACAGTCTAAGTGTAACACCTGAATATTATTACCGAGTAAATGCTAAATGCTTACGACTCCAACTGACCTCCCTGTAAATTTATATCAGGCGAGTCTACGACTCCAACTGAACTGAACTGAACCAAAAAATAAGGTTTGCGCTCAAGAGGCGAAAATGCCCTGCATGGTTGAATCTTACGCATCGTCAGGTGTAAAAACCCTCATATGGGGAGGTTTTCGCGGGTATCAAGGTGGGAATCTTGCACCTTGACTATCCGACTACCTCATTAATGATGAAACATCAGAGCATATACTTTGTGCCTGCGCCACTGGGGACCGAATCAGGTTTTTAGAGTTCGGTAGAGCCGTACTCTTACCATCTGACCTGAAAGACCACTCACCATACTAACTAATCGGCTTCGTTAAGAAGCTGGGTTAACTTGGTCGAGTGACAATAGGTGTGAGCCACAATAAACCCTTGCGGGACCTTTGGACCTACCCTAAATGCTAATCTCCTCATACATAACATCGCACAATATGGCCACCCGAAATGATTCTCACTGATCTATTGAATCTTTCAATGAAAAAAATTAACTTTGTGAATTTTATATAGAAGAAGGTTTCAAAGTATACTATACAATAGTATTTACATATTTACTCAGGTTACGCTACTCACAACGCTTTTTTTTCTGATCAATACAATACCGCAGATTGCTGAGGAGAGTGGTGTGATGACTGCTACCTAGTACATTAGCTACATCATTATTATCTTTATTTTTTTCAAAGAAACAGTTTAACATTTTTTTATTTATTTTGTATACAAATTATTCGTTACTTTTGGAAACCACGTCATAGAGTTTTCAAGTTTTTAGAACTGCACAGTACGAGAACACAAAACACTTGTTTCAATACATAATTTATTCTTGTGGTTTTGTAAACCGTGTACTGAAAATCTCATAAAATACTTAGTGTTCTCGTATAAATGTAAAACATCATAGTCCTTGAACTCTTTTATCTCTTGTACTCAAATGAAGAATTGGTCTTCACACTCAAAAACTCTGCTCCTATGGTCTTTTATTCTTTGGGAAAATATTCCTCCCGTTTGGCTAATATAAAGTTTTGAGCAAGAACCACAAGTCAACTCATATACACCTGATCTATCGAACGTTGAATTTTTTTATTGACTGTTTTTGATGAACATAGTTGACAAATTTTCTGCTAAAATTTTGGAAATTTCGAAATTTTCCAGATTAGTAAAAATGGTTATGCCTTGTGTTATCATCGCACGAGCAAGGAAAAAATTCCACTACACAATTTAGTTCAAATAAACTGATAAATACCTCTCTCTTTATCAAGAGAGCCATAACACGTTGGCACAATATGAGAATGGTGTAGAATTACGAAGATAAAGTTGTTTCACACCTTAACGCATACGATTAATTAGCTGTGTATTTGTATTTGTACAGTAGCACTGAGAGGAAAATTGCATAATTAGTCTGGTTTCGTGGCACAAATTTATATCTTTCCAGGCCAATGAGTACAAAAATAAACCATACATCATGTAAATACTTTTTCACATACCTAGCAAAAGTATTGAGTTTATTTATGACACACTGATATTTTGATAGTTTACAATGTGGATTTATATATTACGGAATAATCAACACAAACTATTCTTAACGCTCGAGGATTAGAAAATACTATTTTTAGAAATAGAAACAATAATATTTTTGCATTAGTTAATACTATACAAAATATTCATATAAAGTAATATTGTACCATCTTTAATCGAATATAATTCATTACTTCAGTCAATTTTTGAACCAGAAACACTAGGTTTTAGATTTGGTTTGAATATATAGTTTTCCCGACGAAAGTGAGAAAATCTTGTTTGAATGAAAAGGAAACCTTTCTTTAGGAGATATTAGTTTTTGAAAAAAAAAGATTTTTATTTCTTCAGCATTAGTATGACAAAAATGTTCAGAATGGAAAAACGAGAAAAAACAAGTACTTGTAAAAAGATTTGAATACAGTGGTACATATCAAAGGCAAAAACATGTGAGCGAATCAAACGGCGTGATATTGTTTATTAGCTGTAAAAACACAGTAGGAAAATACGCATCAACACCATAGGAGGATATGATACCAAGAATTGAGAACAGTTCTTCTACTAGCAGGATTCTACAACGGAAAATAACTACAACGTAAATTGAGGATGCAGCCATTGTTACTACGTGGTAGAAGATCATCATGAAAAATGAGGATTGAAACTTCCTAGGGTTTTGTACCACTTTGTAACAGTAGTTTCAAAAACAAGTGGTATAAAAACATAGAAGGTGTAACTACAACATCCTCATTATTCATGTTATCTTTACATACTCGTATTTGGTACAGAGGCGAACAGCGAATCTCGTTAATATAAGAATGGAGAAGAATATAAAGAAGGTCGTTATATTGAGAACAGGCAATTTGGGTATATGCAGGTGTATGTTTGCCAACAAATGACGATAATCGATGTGAGAGTATACAATTTTGTATAGAAATAAAATGCCTAAATCTTACCATCTTTCCAAACATTTGAGAAACCAAATTTTGAGACACCTAAGTTGAAAATAATCGGTAATGGTTTGGCAAAAAATGATAGCACAGTCTTTCACAGGTCCCGTTGTTATTTTGAATTTGAATGTTTTCCATGCCTTAAGAATGACTTCTTCATGTATTTCAGAAATGTTTAAGTTAGTTATATTATTTTAACTATGACAGGGTGAAGTAATGAATACAAATTCGAGAAATGTTTCTTGGGAAGCTGGAAAACAACTACCATGTATTTTGGAATATCTGAAAAGTCTTCTCATTTGTTTCCAAATAATCTCTCCATTAAACCTAGGAGGATAAGAAGCAATTGTTTCAGGTGCGCATCCTGAAAAAGTGTTATCATGTATAATATACAACTTGTCACAGCCATTATCAACGTCACAGTTTTCCAAAACACTCCAATCAACATTTAAGGTCTTATCATACAACAGCCGTTACTACGTGATAGGAAATCGTATAGGACGAAACTGCAGTAACATTAGTTACAAATGAAAGTGGTAAAAACACAGAAAGTTTCATTTCTCTTTCCTTCATTATCATACAACTTTTGGAAAGCGGCTTTTCTAACGTTCTGTTTTATTAAATATTCTATTCTATTCTATTAATTTTCTGAAAGTTGTCGAGCTTCAGTAATGAAGTGGATTTCAGGACGTACGACTAAGTACAAAACTACGGCAATCAATACCATGTTTCGGACAAACATATTAGCAGTCACGGAACCAGTGAAGCGAAAAATGGAAAGTGGGGATAAGTGAAAGTACTCGAAGGACCTATAATTAGTCATCTCTCGGAGGAATTAGTCCAGTCATCACCCGAAGACGATTGTAGATACCATCAATCGAAACGTCGTGAACTAACGTGGCTTGGAATCGCTCAACTTTTGATTTTTATTTTCTTTTTTCTTATCTTTATTTTTATTTATATTTTTATTCAATTGTTCTATTTTTACTTGTATTTTATTTTACTATTATTTCATTTGATGTTTTTAACTCAATATAATTGTTGTTTCAGCTATCCATTTTTAATTCTTATTTTCTAGTAGTTTCAGGAATTTCAAATCATTTTATATAGTAGACAGTGGAAGTCCGAACTAGTAATTCATCATGAACCATTGCCAATCACCTTCAAACAACTTTTATTCATAAATGTATTGGACAATTTCCAGCATCCGATGGAACATGTTTAATACCTGGAAGTTTAGCATCAACCCAATTTATACAAACTGCTAGAACTGAATCGAAATCCTTCTTTATGCAATAGTTTTTAAGCTCATTTTAGGTTATTTCACTACACTATTGATCAATTACTCTTCCATTGAATAAAATATTTCGGCGACTACCTCAGCACACGTGGTAGATGCGAAACTTTTTTTTTGAATAATGATTGTGGGAAAGACAAAAATATATTGAAAAGGTCGCCGTTCCATGAGTTGTTTTTTTATATCATTGGGTCTACTTTTCGGAAATTGCAATAATTTTAAGCTCCTTCATTGCGCTATTGAACAATTTGTTGAACCTCCTTTGAATTCAATATTTGAGAGATTACACACACAGCAAGTAGACAGGGAAATATTTGTTTAAAGTTGATCTTCGAACGTGGGAGAGAGACCAGGTGGGTGGTGGTTCCAGAATTACCCGGCCTGACCTAGAGATGGCGGTAGTTGTTAGAAAAATATCACTGTATTTATACAATGTATAAAGCATATGTATCAAGTTTGAAGACGATGCGTTGTTTATTTGTTTGGAAGCCATCAATAGCGAACGTTTCAGTGAATTTGTGAAAATGGAGAAAATTGGTCATCGTTGCGAGGTTCATCGTTTCATTTGAAAGGCCTCAGCCCAACCAATATAAAAGCTGAACTAGACTTTACTCTGGGTGAGTCTGCATCTTTCTTTACAACAGTAAAATATTGGGTAGCAGAGTTTTAAGGACGCCGTACGAGCTGCCAAGTCGAGCATAGCAATGGTCGACTACCAGAAACGGAAATCCACAAAGCGATAATGAATAATCGTCGACTGAAAGTGTGCGAGCTAGCAGACTTGGTAGGCATTTCAAAAAGTGCGGTACATCGTATATTATCTGAAAATTTGGACACAATCGAGCAAAAACAGTGTCGTTAAGAATAGAAAGATACAATAATTCTGCAGAACTGGTAGAAGAATCATGCTTCTTGTAGTGTATCGGAAAATTCTTGAAATTTTTATGGATCTCCAAAAATACATGTATGGTAGGTATTGGCAAGCTGAATAGAGGAAGGAAACGTTCCATATAACCTACATTTGCTAGAATTCTTATAATTTTTTTCTGGATCTAATTCTATCACATATCTGATATGCCTTCAATGCATCAAGTTTGTTTCGATGAGACATTGCACCAGTTCACTCAAGATTTTGTTTGTTGGTTTTGAAAATATAATTTGATGAAATTTTGCAATATGTTCACAAAAGATTCACTCCCATCTTCAGATTCAAAATAATTTCAGTTTTCCTTAGGACTAAGCCCTTTATTAGTGATGCACAATTCGACTTTACCTTCATTTGATTCTACCGATGTTTGATCGATAATTCCTAACTGTCCTCCATGATCTGATAGGTAGCGAACTAATACAACTGTGCTCCTGTGCTGAAAGACTTTACAATTGAAATATTTGTTATAATACTGTTCATGCTATAGCATGTAAATGTTTGCTACTTTATTTTGTAAATAAATAAAAAAAGGTTTTTAGATTTCACTCCGTGGTGACCTACCCTCAGCGAACGTGAAAATAACAAGCATAGATATCTGAAGTTGGTTATCTAACCTGATCCATAGAAACCTTATAAAAATCCCATTGTTAATCTCAAATGTTTTGGTTATGGAAAAGTTTCACAAGGAGTGTCTTCGAGCTGAAATTTTCTGTTGGTAATCTCTGTTTAATTTTAATTGTCAGCTGTTGATATTTCGACTGTCAATTGTTCAATTTTTCGTCACTGTAGCCAATTTAGTTTTAGGGGTGTCTGACCAGATACAACCAAACATACTGTTACTTTATTCTATTCAGATTGGTCCTTTATGCATGGAACATGCAAATATTGATAGGTCAAAACGCTAGTACCCTATCTTCCGAAAAGAAGAAGAAGAAGAAGAAGAAGAAGAAGAAGAAAAGGAATTTGTTTCTGATCAGT
Organism: Leptinotarsa haldemani; assembly: GCA_015342125.1. Taxonomy (NCBI): domain Eukaryota; kingdom Metazoa; phylum Arthropoda; class Insecta; order Coleoptera; family Chrysomelidae; genus Leptinotarsa; species Leptinotarsa haldemani. The sequence goes on along the minus strand of WOGM01000403.1, from coordinate 7,008 downwards.
TAGAATGGTAGATTTTGCGAAAGCTACAGGTGTCTGCCCTACAGGTGTTTCTGGTTTTGTTCGGCTGACGAATCCTGAATTTGTTAAATGATCCTTAGTGGATATTACGTTCTACACATCTTATTATCAACCACTACGTCCTGGCTTTTGATAGAGGCCTATATTGAACATTCACGACAATAAGGTGTTTGAATACCTACTTTGTACCAAGCCAACGCCTTTTTACTACCAAATAAAACTCTTCACGGAAGGGTTGTTGAACCCGGAGGATTTTCACCCAGGGAATTGTCACGATTTCTGTTCTGGTTGGTTATCTCCCAAGCTTTGGTTTAACCCCTCGTCTTTATTTCAAGGATAGTTTTGGTATTATGGTTCTAATAGGGCTCACTTGCCCGAAGTGTACACTACATGGTTCAGCCTGATGAACAGTTGATTGCACTCAGAGATAATAAAGTTATCGTAGTATCGCTCCACTCATCACTCCAGTACTGGTTGGCCTGAGCTTCCGTACTCAGTCTTCAATTTCAATATATTTTTTATACACGATAAAATCCTACCATTTAAATTTTTAACACTCAGGTTAAAGTATATTTTTTTCAACGAATATATGTAAACCACCACATAGTACTATGCGCTGGGAAATTAATTTCCTAAAACATCTTCTACCTAATCAGTTAACCTTTCGAAGTATCTAATATTGAATATTATTATTAGAATTACAAGTCTTATTTCTGGGAACTTTTGCTCTGAAGCCTTGAAGGATTATTAATATTAAATGTTTATATGTTTTACTATTTTTTATTTATTTATTGATTGAACACTCATCAATTTGATAACATCTTATGGTAAAGTCTCTTATAGTTTTGGGTATAACAATGATTTAGTCATTACTCGGTTGCTCAACTTTCCAAGTAAGTACTCTTTCAAATAGACATTTTGAGAGTTGCAGTGGCGCCTCTCCTATGTTTTTGACCAGTCAATTACTGTGCAATGATATACTTTTGTTTGTAAACGAATCCATAATGCCAACCGACGAAGAGCTGCCGTCTGCATTTGCTCATTTTTATCAAATAGAAAAAGTGCTGCATGTTGATAGAGGAAGCAGATGTCTGTCAACCCCAGCAAAACTGTGATAATCCCCTTCACCAGGAGAAGAAAATTGGACGATTTAACGCCACCTTTTTCAATGGTGAGGTCATTTTATTTGGAACGTAGCCTAAATATCTTGTCATTTTCCATGATGAAAAACTCACCTGAAAGGCTCACTTGGAAAACGTTTTACACAAGGCCAGACTGTGCCTGTGTGACTGTGCCATATTGAAGGATCCGTTAGATCTTGAGGTTGAGGAACCAAACAAATCCATTTCATTTATGTGATAATTGTCAGACCAATGATCACTTATGGGGCAATTCCCTGGTGGCTGGAAACTTTACAGAAAACGGCTCAGGCGGAGTTTCTGTCATCAGTACGATACCCTCAGCAGCCATAGACATTTTCCTTTTTTTGCATTTAGTAACGTGCGTTCCTAACAACCATGCCACTCAGCCCCCAACGGCTCTGAGGAATGATTCTCTACAGCCCCCTACGACTCTAAAGAATGATTCTCCACATCCCTCTTCGACTGTGAGGAATATGTCTGATAGACCAGAGCTTCGGAAAGGATACACCAAAATATGTCCTGTGGGGTCCAATAGAATTATTGGACATCCTTCTAGATCTACCTGCTGATGCTAAACTATTTGAAATACAGAACACAAAAAGTGAAGATTGGAAGAGAAGTAAGCTCAGAATTGTTTGTCAAAATGGGTGTACCACAAGAGACTATTCTGGGGCCACTTCTTTCTTTGGTTTATATGAATAATATAGTTCAAATACGAGATTTGTTGTCCAACATAATATGCTATGCCGATGACATAGTTCTGATATTCGCACAAACTGGTAAAAATTTAATCAACCGCAGAAGCAGATCTAAAAAAATTGCAAATTTGGCTGAACCATAACCTACTCACCCTAAACGTCTCTAAAACTAAATTCATACCTTTTACACCTACGGTTAATACACAACCCACTACAGATTATTCTATAAACCGTCACAAAACATATTGCACGGAAATACATGTACCTGCCCAGAAATATATCGAGTATCATCAATAAAATACCTAGAAGTGACTCTGGATCAGCACATTCGCTGGAACGAGAACATCTCGAATTTAAATAAACGACTGAGAGCATTACTGCACAGATTTTACACTCTCACGCAAAAACCTACTAATGGTGTCTACTTCCCTATTAGAATCCATTCTAAGATACAGTATTATAATATGGGGAGGAAGGAGCCTTCATTAACAACTTACGTCCTCTACATATCATACAAAATTCCATCACAAAAATCATATTCAGAAAAAAGAAAGTTTTCCACAAAATTACTATATGAAGAAACAAAAATCCTACCAATCAGTATTTTTTATGTTCATCAATGTATAATTAGGTGTTACGAATCACGTGTTATAGGAATACGTTAAAAGGTAAGACCTCGTTAGTTCTTAGCTCGCACATGTTTCCTAACTTTTGAGAGTTGTCGTTCGTATGGGTGCGACAGCGGATTAACGGAAAACAGATTTTAAACAGACAGTTCACACAACTAAATACTCACTTCGAAGCAGATCTGTCCAACCAACCAGACAAACAAATTAGCAAAACATACATTTAGAAAAACTATAACCCAGAGAACATTTCTATTTTTCGGTCCAAAATTTTACAATGAAATTCCAGTACATTAAAAAAAATTGACAAACTGAGAAATTTTAAAACTGAAATAAAGAACTAACTATATCCTGAAAAACAAGGAAACTTTCTATAAAATACAACGATAGTGAATACACCCACCATTTGCTGCTATCCCTGTCCTCTACAAATCGTCGAATGTCTTTCAGAATTTTGGTAAAAATACGTGCACACATTAAATATACAGGTGTTTTGAAGTTATGTTACATATAAGAGTCAATTACGTTCCTTATTTTTTTTATCTTGTAAATCTTTGCCCGCCAAAATTTTCAAAATGATTTTATGTACAATAATAATAGTTTTTTAAGAGAAGCCCTGGATAAAATACACACACAGGCAATTATGTTTAGGTATGTTTTACTCAGAAAGCAAATCTAACCACATCGGCAGATCAGCAGCCACGTATTTCTGATACTAATAACCGCTCTTGGTAGAATCAAATGTGCCAAGTCACTTGAACACCTACCGTGGAATCCATAGAAGAGAGACAAATCTCCAACCTTTCTTTGATATTCCAGGATATCAAGATTGAAAGTGATGTTCGCGTCTTCACTCAAGCGGATGGCTCTTTTCTGAATTGAATCCAGGAACTCCAGGATCTGAGCTATAGAAGGCATCAACAGTTACTGAGGTGTGTAGTTTTCTGGTTCAGAACAGTGTTCCAAGCTTTCGAGAAGCAGCTTTGCAATTCCAACGACATGATTGCCCCAAGACATATTGGTGTCCATCCAAGAAAGTTCATCAGTCGTCAAAGTGGCTGCTTCCAAGAGAAACGCTCTTATTTATACCTTATTATAGTCGCTAACCATGAGAAGACTATGCCAACCCCTGATGACTTCGCGAGTTCCATTTAGTAATAATCTTCAAACTCAAAAGTCTACGCTCGCTTTCTATTGTAGGAGGAACTATAGCCGTGGAATAGGGTGGGTTAAAGGGCACGACAGGAGTAAAGGTGATAGCATTGTCGACTCTTCAGCCAAGGAAGCGGCTGGACTAAGAATTTCAGTACCCAGTGGCACTTACGGTCTGATGACTTCGACAATTGCGGAACTAGCCAAATGTTACACCCGCATGATCAATCCCTAAAGAGATGGGATGAAATCAAAAGACGGAATCTTGCCAGGATCACCCTTGGCGACCCTGGGAAGCTGGCGCCGAGAAAATATCTGGCGATGACCAGGAAAAATCTACGCTCAACAGTAGGATTTATGACTGGCCACTGTCAATCAAGGAAACACCTCTACAATATGAGGCTAGTCGACACACCTCTATGCAGGATGTATGAACAGGAAGATGAAACTGTCGAGCATGTCTTATGCGAGCGCCCGGAGTTATCGTCAATGAAAGAGTGTGTGTTCGGCGAGTCTAGGCCTATACCTGCCGATATGAAGGAGTGTGACCTGTCCACCTTCCTAGAAAGGACAGAATGGGCGATGACCTAGGAGAACAACTCTTCGGGAGGATCTACAATAGGTCACATGTGGCCTCAGTATCCACAGATACAGACCCATGAAAGGAAGGCCTTTATCTAGCATCACGATAATGCGCCTACTCACTTGTCGTTCTGTGACGATTGAAGAGCTGAAAGAGCTCAAAGACATACCAGAAAGTAAATATCAGAACTGCATCGAAGATTGTGAAAAACGCTGACACAACTGTATTATATCTGAAGGGGACAAAATAGAAATTGATAAATGAACTATCCTTATTTTTTTAACAGGGTATTTGTGGAATATGAATAACGTGAATATGAAGTGAATCATCATGAAATATATCAACCAAATCTAATGGATCAATTTCACTTTCAGGATGTATACAGTCTTCAATTTCTTCAGTTAGAAGTAAAATATTCAGTTTTTTCCTCTTTCTCCAGGGGCACATATTTGTTTCTGAAAGAAACAAATACTGAGCTAGTAACCCTGAATATTTCGACGTATGAATCAGCTGTTCTCAATCTTCCAATATGTGATTTCGTATTGGAAATAATTTCTGAGGCCTTTTCTATCAGTACTTTTTGATATTGGTAGCATTTTGTAAAATCAGTATTTATTTTTGAAAAAATGTATCAAAATTTGTAAACTTCTTGGAAGCTTCTTGATACATTTTCACGTCGAAAAAATGTATTGATCATACTCCAATATTTTTCGACTACCCCTCATTTCCGCTGGAACGACATGAAACACGCCTGTTCTGTACTTTCTCTGTAGATTACATTCTGCATAATATTTTAGTGGTCTTGTAAATCAGAATATCGAAGAAAAATTAATATCTGTAATATTCCTACTGAAAGACGAATTAATGAAGACCAAAAAAATAGGCATCTGCAAAAGTATCATTTTTGGAAAGCTGTAATTGAAATGATCCATTAATTCTGACGATTTCAGCAATTGTTGAACAATTCCGATGAGTTTTCGACAATTTCTGAAACATCTCCCAGTAAAATTCCAAAGAAATGAAGTTATTAATTAATTTGATTGTTAGAAACTGCTCAAGTCAGACTGAAACATTTCAAAATGTTTCTGACGCTGGCTTGACAGATATCGGCAACTTGAACGGTTGAGCTGGTTGAAAAGAAATAAGGAAAATTTCGTTGGAAAAGAGCTTCAGGCTATACATATTAATGTTTCTGTAACAGGCAGCACACGGACTGACAAACATACAGACAGAACGAACATGGGGAGATGCTGCCACTTACCGCGGTGTAAAGGAGTTCCAGAACTCGCTACAATGGGGGTTGCAGCAGCAGCAGCGACACAGGGAACACAGAAGACAGGACAATTAACTAATCACACTGTAATACGATGCGCAGACAGCAAATCGCGAAAAATTTGAGAACGAAGAGACAAAAAACGTAGCGGTTCTGCGCATGTACCACAAAGCACTTGATACCCAACAGTAGCAGTGATAAAATGAATTGAATGAGAAATGATTAATTTGGCAAAGATTTGGTGATTAACTTAAAATTTGGTGATCCACTCAGAATTTGGTGATTCACTTGAAGTTTGGTGATCAACTGAAATTCGGTGATTCACCTAAGATTTGGCGATTCACTTGAACTTTGATTATTCACTTGAAGTTTGGTGATTCGTTTAAAATTTGGTGATTCATTTGAAATTTCGTGATTCACTTGAAGTTTGTCGAAACACTAAAATTTAGCGATTCACTTAAATTTTTTTGATTCACTCAAAATTTGATGATTCACTTGAAGTGCAGCTACCAACTAACAATTTGGCGATTCACTTGAAATTTGCTAATTCAGTTGAAGTTTGGTGATGTACTAAATTTGGTGCATTTCAACCACCTTCAAACAAAATACCTAGTTTGTGAATTGGTGAAGATTTGGTGATTCACTTGAAATTTGGTGATTAACTGAAATTTAGTGATTCACCTAAGATTTGGCGATTCACTTAAACTTTGATTATTCACTTGAAGTTTTGTGATCCGTTTGAAATTTGGTGATTAACTTACGAGCTGGTGATTCATTTGGAATTTGGTGATTCATTTGAAGTTTGTCGAACAACTAACATTTAGCCATTCTCTTAAAAATTTTTGTTTACTCAAAATTTGGTGATTCACTTGAAGTTCAGCTACTAACTAACAATTTGGCGATTCATTTGAAATTTGCTGATTCAGCTGAAGTTTGGTGATGTACTAAATTTGGTGCATTTCAACCACCTTTAAACAAAATACTGAATTTGTGAATCGCCACTTGAAGTTTGGTGATCAATGAAAAATTTGACGATTCATCTGAAATCTGTTGATTCACTTAAAATTTATTGATTCACCTAAAATTTGATGATTCACTTGAAATTTGGTGATTTAATTGAAGTTTAACGATTAACTAAAAATTTGGTGATTCATATGAAGTTCAGTGATTCAATATAAAATTGGTGATTAACTTAAAATTTGGCGACTAACTAGAAATTTCATGATTTATTTAAAATTTTGGTGATTCACTTGAAGTTTCATGATCAACTAAGAACTGGTGATTCACTTAAAATTTTGACTGAAATTTTGGTGATATACTCAATTTATTGCATTTCAACCACCTTCAAACAAAATACTAAATCTGTGAATCACTAAACATTTGGTGATTCACTTGAAGTTTGGTGATCAATAAAAAATTCGGCGATTCATCTGAAATTTGATGATTCACTAAAAATTTGGTGATCCACGAAAAGTTTGGCGATTAACTAAAATTTTGGTGATTCACTTGAAATTTG